>JACCIC010000001.1:2127500-2285000 GCA_018907035.1 Sycobia sp. Sy_11
ACTCATTCTCCTTATATCCATATAGAAATATAATTCATTGTGTTCCCAAATTTATCCAAAGCTTAGTATACACGAAATCGTCTTTATCACAGTGATGCGGAACAAAAGAACCAGTAGTTATATATATATATATATATATATATATATATATATATATATACATATTAACATATTAACATCTTTCACACCTAATTATGCGCCTGATATCGATAACACAGACAGCGCTCATGATATATTACTTTTGCCTATCCGGCATCTGACTGCTGTTATCTCTCGGGCACGCACACAAACACACGCACGGACACGCGCTGAATTTATTATACAGCTTTTGTATGGGAAACAGTTCAACGCGCTGCTTTTGATAAAACCATCGTTCTCGCCAATTATTAAAGCAGTACCGGGCTCAGAACTTTATAGATCCGAGACATATGGTGAACGGTAGCCGGCGCCGTATCAACGTTCGCGCGCACTGTATCCCACGACACGTACAAATAAGCTCGTAAGAAAGTGGATTTGGACGGGCGCGATGTTCTGGTGACTTGTGCAAATAACGTCCGCGTGGCCGGGTTGCGGGGGGAAGGGGGGGGGCGGGCAATGTTCCTCTGCGGGCGCCGGCGTGGCTCGCGGCGCACGTGCCCGTCTCGAGCGAGGGACGCGGATCGTCGCCAAAGGCCCGTGCGCGAGTGCACCGGGGGTTTGCAGCGGTCGAGGATCGTGGTCGGCCGATGATTGGCCCCCGCTTCTAATACCGCTTGGGAGGGCGCCACTGGAATACTGCGTGCACGCCGGACGGAAAGCACGGTGGGAATAGAGAGAGAGAGAGAGAGAGAGAGAGAGAGAAAGCCCTTTGCCCCGTGTCCTTTTCATTGGAACAAGCTTTGGTCATATAGTTACGAAGACGGTGCCTTTGATCTCGTACCGCTGAGATGGTAGGTTTTTACTTGCTTTGTTACATGGTTTGTGAATAGTTTATGTGTACGTAAGTCGGTTTTAATTGTATGTAGATGATAAACTATTTTTACTTAATAGACCGTACTTAAATTAAAAGTAACGTATCATGAACAATCCTCGATAATCTAATAATAGCACGACAGTTCTAGTGGTACAGTAAAAAGTAAAGCACTGATACTGGGATAGTTTCAGACGGATTTATTAGATAAAGCACTTATAGCTATTTGGATGGCCAAGCCTTAGTGAAGTTAAGACACATTGATATAGGATTGAGTTTGTATTCTACCTTGATGGTGCCCTGGCCGCCACTATATCTGTCAATATTTCATTTAACAAAACATTATGAAAATTAGTCAAGCAAAACTCGTAAAAAGTTAGAATTGTATTTTTACCATGACTTTTATTTTATTATGCTGATGCATTTGTTTAACGTGGTTTCAATTAACTTTCTAAAATTTCATTAAAAGAAAAAAAAACAAAAAAGCATTGTAACTCGCTGACAGATATTTGAAGTGGCGCAGACCTTGATAAAAATATTGAAATAAAAGCGAAGCGCACGACTACCTTTCAATAAAATACAAATATTCCGATTCGTCCCACGCGAATGAGGAGAACACGAACGATTTATCCGAAAGGGCAGACTCGTTCTAAGGCTTCGCAAATCGCAACGCCCTCCCGTTGTCTTCGTACGGCAAAACGACTCCCGATTCCTGAACGTTAACTCGACCGAGAGCCATCGATATATAGCGATGGTTTTTTTTTTTTATTTCAGAAAAGTCGATTCAAAGACCTTGTGGAATGGGTCTTTGATAAGTTTTTTTTCTCTTCAAATAACGCGTCTCGAGGTTAGTGACTAACAGCGAATGTTTGAATAAGAGATAACGATGGCTTTCTATTATCTGAAAAATACGAGATAACGATGGTTGTTTATTATCTGAAAAATGGAAAGTGATGTTCATTCGATAAGACGAATTCTTAAAATTCATTTAGCGAGAAGTATACTGACAATGAATCCTAATGTACAACAGTGCCCTTGTCGACTTATCTGTGTTGCAATGTCGTGCGCGCCGCCAAACCTAAGTGTTTAATCTTTGATAATCGTGCGCGTTACCATAATGGATGATATTATAATATGTGGCCTGTTTAAAAAGATTTCAGATTTACATTATAAAAGTAGGTTTGCCTAATATTTCTTTAATGCTACGTATAAGTTTAAGTAATTACGTAAATTCCATGTAAATTGAATAACGATATTTTTATCGCAGCCATATGTGATAAATCGTTCCTACACATACGTAGATTTGTAAATTTGAATCGCGCAAATTTGCGATGTACAGGTGAAACGCCAAACAGTTGTTCCAAGTGCTGGCAGATTAAAAAATATATCTACTCAATAATCTTACGACCATATTGTACCAGATTTCGAACTTTTTTCTTGCAAAACGTGCGATAGGTTCAATGACTATTTTAAATGACTAATCAAATTTATGTATCACATATTCTACAGAACGGGAAAATCTTTTTTAATAGTTTTTATATATACATATGTATATTTACATAATGTATACTATTCTATTCTTAGAAAATTCTTACGGCAGAATATCTTACGTATTATATTCAAATGCAGTAATTTGTACAGGAGCACAATGCCGGTATTATAATTCATGTGATTCAAAAACTATTAAATTTTATGAGAATCATAAAAAACTTTTTAATGCGCAACCCATTCGAATTGAAATCGTTTTTCGAGCATTTACAATATTTTCAGGTAAATTGACGTGTATTTATGGAGCGACTTCGAATACGCACTTTTGTCCCAGTAATTTGTAAAACCGTTTTCACATTAAAAGGAAGACAAACGAAAAAAGCTTCAACCGTCACTGTGGTTCTGCTAAAGGTAGACCAACTGGACGGATAAGCCAGCAAAACCAACGCGCGATTAATAAATCCTGCGACTACTAAACGTTTCTCATAATTGGTTGGCCTTTGTTTCTTCTTCGACAAATCCGAAATCCTCTGACTCTTACCGGGCTAATGCCGTATTTGGGAAACAAAGCGAACGGTGCAAAGAAGGATGGCACGGAAGTGGACGAACAAAGCCACAAAGCTCGTTCTCATCGGGCCATCCGTCCGTGTGTACACAGCCGTACAGACACGGTCAATACGTGTATACGTGTATATATATATATATATATATATATATATATATATATATATGTATCGTATATACACGCGAAATATACCTACTGTGTCGTAGTGCCGGAGGGGTCTACTGAGGGCAGAGAGGTAGGATGAAGAAGACACGACTAAAAAACGGGGGGCGTCCCAGTTGCGGGTGATTCCCATTAACAGTGAGGTAAAATAGCTTCCGAATTGACTCTATGCTTTTATCCTTGAGGGAGAGAGAGACAGAGGAGAGAGAAAGAGATTTGTACAATAAAGAAGAGAAAAAGAGAGTCAAATTGGCGGGAAACAGTTCGACTATCTTCGATTTTTCTATGCTTTGCTTTTTTCTCTTTAAATTCATCTGCCTCTCTCTCTCTCTCTCTCTCTCTCTCTCTCTCTCTCTCTCTCTTCCTCTCTTTCGCTGTCGCCTATTTATAAGGAGCAACGTTCATGTGACTGTCCTCAGTCAAGCTACGGCTGGTCGAGTACAGTCCACGTATAGCGAACAACAAGTTGTTTTGAACATTTTAGAAAACTATGCGGAACTGTGGTGTGCAAATTGAAAATATTTAAATTCGGTATAAGATGAATCGAGACTTCTTTTCGACCCACTAAAGCCTTGCAAAACTAAAAACCAAACCTCTAAAACCATTGCTATTACGTCCTATCATGGACAGGATTACTATTTCAAAGCTGGCGATAAAATATATACATACTTATATTTTCAATTTAGTCCAATCAAATAGAGTTTATGGGCAATGGGTTTGAGGTTCCTTCTCTTTTCAAAAACCTCTTTTGTGTGGTATTCACAATTGGAGAGTCTAGGCTGTAGAAATATAATATATTAAGTCAAAATCATAATTATAATACATACTATTTAATTAAATAAAAAATGAAATTTCGTTTAATCAATTAATAATATGATATAATAGCTGCAAATTATTAATCAGATCACTCAAAATGTTCGATTACTTTACTTTATTATTAATTATTCTTTTCATACTCTTTTGTCGTTCATTCTCCCTTTTCTTTTCTATAAAACCTAATAAAAAATTTAAACATTTCTTAATTAGATGTTTAGCTGATGAAGACTCGATTCTGTTGAGTTAAATGATCCTAAGATGCGGTCCAGAGAGAAGAATAGTTTAGTACTAGTAGATCCAGGAGATCGTCATTAAAATCAGCAATACCTTAAAGTAGGCTTTAACAAAATGCATTATATTCAACTGAATTATGCACGGTCAATTTTAAACAATTTTCACAATTTAAATGCTTCAAAACTGTTTTTCATTTCATTATTGGTCCCGCAAAATCATATTATATCATTTTTCTCCTCAGAATGTACAATTCATCTGAATTAGAGAAAATGTTAATTGAATCTTTCTTCAAGTGGCCCTTTTCGAACAGTGAGTATTAAATAGACTAAACTCACTATACTTTCTCGTTAACAAACTTTCCAAAAACTTGGGTTATAGTCTCAGTTCTGAAGTGTTGAAATGAAGACTGTGGTAGTTATTCATTTAATATTTTAGAGTTGTTATTCAAGGGCGAATGAGTCACTCATTAAAACGTCGGGTAACGTAAAAGTCGCAGGCACACCACGAAGGATCATTATTCATCATTATTATCAATATCTATAAGTTGACATATATATATATATATATATATATATATATATATATATATATATACATATATATTATTTTATTGCACGTATTCAAATGCATGGTTCATTCGAAGAGATCTAATAATCACGATATTAATAATGTATGCGTAAGAGTGTAAACGGCTACTTGTTATTTCAATAGTGTATTATTGGACGTTACACAGTCTAACTGCGAATTCTTTATACGTTGTTTTTTTTTTAGCATTTCATAATTGCAGATTTTAGGATCGTTACACAAATTTATCGTCGATGCCAGAAAACCTTTTCATTCGGCATAATATCCGATTACAAAAGCTTTTGTCCGACGCAATCCCAATTATTCGAAAGATAAACTTCACCAAAGACTTTCACAATTCACGGCCCAGCCGCGGAATTAAACTGGCGCAATTTCCCATCTCTTTCATCGCCGGGCTCGTAATCCAACGGCAAAATGCAAGCCCTCCCCGCCTCGCCTACGAACCTCCCCCCATCCGACACCCCGGCAAAATTAGCCGAACGCAATTCGTTGCGTAGGAGCGAGCGTCTCGCGCGCCGGCTCTCCGGGCGAATCGCGCGCGAACCCCAATAAAATAACAATTACCCGGGGAGCTGCTTGCGCGGACTCGCTCTCTCGGCGCCGTTCGAAGAAAACAGGAAATCCCGAGCTCGCAGTCCCTCCCCCCGCTCGCTCTTTCTCTCTCTTTCTCTCGCTCCATCGCCTAATTTATACTCGTTCCACAGTGCCGCGACGCCGAAAATCCCTGAGGGGTGCGGGACTAGGGGTGGGGCCACTCATTGTAATTAATAGCGCTTCTGAATTGCCCGCCTATATAATCGTCCGCCTAGCCCGAGCCTTCGGTTTGCGTGGGGTGTGACCGGGGGTGGGAGCGGGGGACCGTATCAGAGAAGCGTTCGCAGTTGAATTAGATCGGGAATTCGTTTGATGCCGGGGGCATAAAGTCGCGCTCTCTCGTCCCACCGTGCGCGCCCGTTCTCGCTGGTTCGCGGGCGTTCGATTTGGAAATTGATCGTGAGGCAGACCCGCCTCGATCGGGCTTGTTGGTCCAGTGCCGGTGGTTTCGTTCGGACTATTTGCTTTATTGTTCCTTCGATTCCATCGTCCAGCAGCTCGGTAAAGAATCGCTCTTTACTCGTACGCAATTGCTTTCTCCGAGATTTATATTATAATTAACATTTTGCAAAGTTTCATGAAGTTGGTAAATTTATTTCCTCGTTGTCGTTGAATTTGGATCAAGTTCATTAATTCGAATATCTGAGCATCGGACTTTCGACTACCTATGTATGACCGAGCAGTCCATAGATCGACGTTTAATCTATCTAAGATCGAAGTTGGACTGGTAGGACGGCCAACTTTGAATTTGCGTAGACTCAGCTCGATCTTATGACATCGGTACTATAGTCGACGGTCTCTCGTTCTAAATTAGTTCTATCGCAATTCGACGTTCAATCTAAACTTATCCGAGAATATCTAATGATATCGTTTCTAATTCGGATCTTCGAGAGGTTCTTAGTTTCATGTTCAATCGTCTAAATGGCCTCCAATTATCTATTATTGTATTATATACTTATAAGAAAGTATATCAGGAAGTAACATATATATATATATATATATATATATATATATATATATATATATATATGTGTGTGATAAAAATAATCTTGAGATAAGTACTTTGTACAATTCTAATTGTACCGATAAGCGTCATTTGTAAATCCATAGAGAAACTCAATCATTCCATCCTTTTGTTATTTCACATTTCATATCTATTTCGATAGATTATACTTTGGATATAAATATGAGCGTTTGGTATACTTCAATAAAATTCTTCTTTTATTCACGAGTCTAATTCTTTTCAAACCAGAAAGTAACTCTCGCGTTTATAGATCCGATGTGTCGATTGTAAATAATACTTTCGATACAATTCAATACATTTAGAAAAATATTCATTTCCAAATTCAAAGAGATCGGATCGCCTCTGGCGTAGAAAATTCAATTTGGAAGCACATATTATTGACTCTCATGGACAATTAAATTTTTCAGGTATTCAAATGTGGATTAAGTACATTGTACAGAGAAATTATTGTTAAAAATTTTAACGATTGATAAAAAATTTTACAAAAGCATAAAGACAGAGTCTTAAAAAATACGATAATGAACACAGTTTAGCTCAAAGCGAATTGGTTCTTTATGGAGAATTGATGTACTATATATATATACACTATGTGTACAAAATAGGTTACATGCTAATGTTTACCATCGTAATTCATTGTATTGCCTTCGCCATTCATCATTGAAAACTTTCTATTTAGTTTGCCTCCCTTTCAACGATGCCTTTGCAATGTTTCACTCGTTTTATTATCGTTCAGAGTTGCGCGAAGCTTTTCTAAACATACGTCTGCGCAGATAGAGAACTTGCCGAAAACAAGCATGCCCCATTATGACTAAAGTTCTTTGTTTTGAGCGAGCCTCCTACACTAATACTAATATCTGTACATCCACTCGTTGTAATAATGTAGTTGAAAAACAAAGCAGAAAAGAAAACTAATAATTCGTAATAAGTTTATTCATTGTGTTTGTTTTAATATTTACGAAAGTAAAGCTTAATAAAAACGCAAATTCCAATTAATTCCAATGTTATATATGATACTCTTGCCGAACTTCGATTCTGAATATTATATTTAAACAATGTCTTCATGCTCGTTAATTTCGAAAACTAAATGACTTTGTAACAAAAACTTTTTATTAAACAATCTCGGGACTGGATTACTTACAAAATAATTGATCCACAATATTAATAAACAACTGTCGGAAAATTATTCGATAAATTTTGAATCTATTTCACCTGCTCTTTCGATTCATACATTTTTTACGGGCGCATTAAACACCTGGACGGCAATTATCATCGGCATTTCGAACTACCTCTTCCCAATTCGTAATCCACGCCTCCTAACTCAATTAGCAATAAACGTCGCGTTCCTTCAGCATCGAGATTTCTCTCGGGTAAGAAAGAAAATTCCACCCTCCGCCCCCTGCGATCCTTCGAGAGCGACCCCCCCCGCCCCGCCCCCCGAACGAAATCAGCTCCCCCACGCGCACACGTGGCGAGCGATGAACCATCGGGCGGCCGTTGTCTTTGGCTCGCTTCGAGCTCGTAAGCGCGCGCTGATCGGACTGTCCGAGCCGGGCACCACGATCAAAGGGACGCCGAACGAGGCTTTCTCTCCCAAACCTGCCCACGCCATCGATGATCAATTCGCCAGGTACTCCGGGAGCGGGCGCGTGTGCGCCCCGCTCAAGCGCTGCGTCAGCGCGGCGGTGGAAGGCGGGTTGGGCGGGGGGTGGGGATCACGTAAACACCGCCGTTCGGATTGATGCCGGGGGCGCGTTCGTCGTTCTTGAACGAGCTCTCTGTCGATTGCCTTTGTGTATCTGCGTTTATGCGCGTGTTTGTGCGGGCGTGTTTGGACGGGAAAGGAACTCTTGGCTTTAGAGATTGGCGAAGCGTAATGACAGTTTAATACGAAGTGTTGTAGAGGTACGGCAAACAGAAAAATAACCCGAGTACGAAATATTTTGAAAAAGGCATGCGAACATCTTCGTTCAACTAATGAGTTTGGTTTAACGATTGAATGGATTTTTTTTTTGCTTTGTCATTTAACGCGCGATTCTTACTTTTGATCCGGTAAAATAAATGCCAATGAATTTTTATTTCCGCTTTTCCATTACGACTACAAATTTGGCAATATAAATATTAGACGTGAATCATGGATTCAATAAATAGGAGATTATAAGTTCACCATGCACTTAAAAAATGGCATTTTATACTCAGACTATAACTCAATTAAGGATCAGAGTGACTTACGTGGGATAGAATTTTTATTAGTTTCATATATGTATTTCCTTCAGCATGGTCGCTGCCAGTTACTAAAAAAAAAGAACTTGGTCTCGAAATATTCATGTTCGAGTTTACGATTCTATTCAGATAGAAAAATTCTATTTTTGACCCTATTTTTCGAAATTATTCCATACTTTTATTTGATTTCTTATTGTATTCTTATTGCTTTCATGCATTATTCTCAGTATATGGAGTTTGTTTGGATACACAATCTATAAAATATTCATGTACATGGTCTTTCGAGGCATTATTCGCAGTCCTTCTTGTTTGTTTGTTTACACAATTTATAGAATATTTATTTACGCAAACGGTTAACACATTTTTATCATGAATGCAACAATTGAAGGTTATTATAACTAATATTAAGGTAATTATAACATTCTAATTAAAACGGCACGAATAAATTTGTAAATATTACAATTAACTCGCATAGTGCCGATGTTCAATGCCTTCGTAGTATCATCAAATGCTGCCTTTTACTAAACTAATAAATAATTTTTATTCCTCTCACAGTTTTTATATAACAATATATTTATAGTTATCTAATAACAGCCAGACTGTCCTTTTTTAGAATCAGCCGAGTATAATCTGAAATGAAAAAACTACTATTAAAAAATAAAAGATACAAATTTAAATTTATTATTATATTATTGATTGTTTACGACAATTTGACTGTCCCAACCATCATTACGCAGTCGATCCATATACTAAATCGAATATTTAATATTGAATAAATACTAAAAATTAGTTTTGCTGTTGTATATCTAATTTAACTTATCATAGTGTGCTAAAACAATATCAATTCTATACGCTATTGTCATATTTCTAGTTCGCGGTGCCTGTAACAGTTATTTTATAAAGTAATTTTTAAACCACACATAAACACGGACATACGCGCGCGCACTTACGCATCATCCTTACTCGTTCCTTGAAATATCACCATCATAATTCCGCTACATCTTCAGTCACATTTTCGATTATTTCCAGCTGAACGCGTCTCTCTCTCTCTCTCTCTCTCTCTCTCTCTCTCTCTCTCTCTCTACCCTTCTTACTCCGCTAGCCCACGATCTATTTTCCGGCAGACTTGCGAATCTCTCGCATGCCCCTTTCATTTCTGATTCGTACGTTCTCTTCGGCCCCCAATCGTGAAAAGATCTATTTTCTGCCGTGCGAGAAATGCCGGATGGAACAGCAGCTACTTCCACCTCCGACCGCACCTCGACCGTTTTCCACGTCCAGTCGCGACGACCGTGTCTCCCAGATTCTAATCTTAAGCTGTGCCACGATTGGTTTTTTTTTTTTTCGATTCGTCGACTTCGCGCAGAGCTTATTCATCCTCGATAGCTTTGTTCGTTTTCAGCTGTCGGCCATGAGGCGACAATGTCGGAAAAATGGCGAGGGCGTGGGGGGGGCATAGAAAATCTTCCGCGCGAACCCGTGTGCATTTCTCGGACAGCGAGAAAGGGGATTGTTCGACGCTGTTTTATATTGGTCGCGTCGCGCATGGACTGAAAGCTACGATGAAACTGAATCCGATCCTGTTCCCCCTTTTAACATTGCCTTTTATACTCGTCATTCCGTGTAACCGGTTATCTCGTAGCCGCTCGCGACTGATAATTGGCTTTTGCCTCGAGCGCGTTCGATACGCACGCGAAACGGGAATTATTATTATCGGAGAGCGGGGCGGGAGAATCCACGTTTATTCGATTTATTTACGCTGATTCTTTGTAAATAACGAGCTTCTTCAGCCATGCTTAACAGGCTGAATCATTACATCGTTTGATTCATATTCGATTTATAGTACCGATATAAAATAGAACGATGCGATTCGTAAAAAAATTGAGATCGTTAATATTGCCGAAAAGAAACGACATTTCTAGATTATTATAGGTTAAAATATACTTTTACAGGCTACTACTCTTAACGCGTAAAGTTTCTGTAATTTTTATTAGTCAAAAATTATGCCGATCGAATTTTCTCCAATATTAATAAAAAAAAATAGAAACTTCAAGCTAAATTTTTAATTAATTTTGGTTTTTATGAAATAAAATACCAAAATTTAATTTGACACTAATATTACGATAAAATCAATAATTAATATTTTATCCTATATCACGTCAGCATTCGTACGGGCTTCGAAAAAAAAAACTTTATACATACAGATTTCATTTAAATTTATAACTGGTGATATAACTGGCGAGCGGCGGCCGACTGAATACCGGCATATACCACTGATTTCACTGTTCCGCCTTTCTCTGACAACGTAATGAATTTTACAATCTCTCCGTATATACGTTCACTTACAATTGAGAAATATTTTTTGCTTTTTATTTTTTATGTATTTATTATTTTCTTTTATAAAGGTTATAAAAATATTTCTTATACTCTTTACATAACAGCTCTGTGACTTTGCACCGGCTGTAAATTCGATACTCAGAAACTTACGAATGGGTATATATACTGAGTATATACTGTATATACTGAGTAAGTGACCAAAAAACCTGTATATACTGTATATGACTGTATATAATGAGTATCGAATTTACATTAAAATACAATTTGCTTGGCCAATGCCAAAAAAAATTCAGAAGTATTTTAGAATCGCTGGTGGCCCTTATGTTTCTTTATGTTTCGTATCTTGCAACATTGACTTTTTAAATAATGAAGGAACAAATAAATTGCGGCACCTGCGCAAGCACATGATCAAATAAAACTTTTTTGTAGAATATAACTTACATATAATGTTCGACAGTGTTTAAAATTCTTAATAGTTCATATTTATTTGTTCCTTCATTATTTAAAAAGTCAATGTTGCAAGATACGAAACATAAAGAAACATAAGGGCCACCAGCGATTCTAAAATACTTCTGAATTTTTTTGACATTGGCCAAGCAAATTATATTTTAAAGTAAATTATATTTAAGTATCAGAAACATATAAAAAAAAAAGTTAAAACAAAAACATTCCGCGCATTGCTTCAACTAATTTATAATGCAGCTATAATGCATAATTTTAAAGTCGAAGTACAATACCACGTAATAAACATTAATTCGTCCGGACAATAAAAGCTCATCTATATCGATAGGAGCAATAAAAGCAGCGCAACCGTACGTAATACCGTGTCTTTTTCCCCCCCGAAAGCTCGCGTATTGCCGGCGTTACCGCCTCGTTGGAGCGCGGCAGCTATCGATCATTATTTTAGCCGCAGCGCTCGCCCGGGACATTGATTCACCGGTCCGTTACATCGAAGCGACTGCCTCCGAAATCGGCCTCTCGTTAGAAAAGTACGTAGCGATGGCCTGCTATCGATCGATCGGGTAAAGCCTCTTTCCGCGGGGCTCTCTCATAATGCGCCCTTTGTAAGGCCATTTTAAGACCAACTACTTCGATCGATCATTTAATGAATAACGTGGGCTGCTCGGGAAGACAAATCAATTAACTAATATTCCATTAAATCGTGATGGATATTTTTTAACTTTCCCCTCATATTTACGCTCGCGCTTAGAATGATGATACGGGAATAAAATTGTGTACAAAAAATAAATCCACGAAGTGAGGTAACAGACGAGAGCGCCCCGTTGGCGTCAATTTTCAGATCGAGTAGACCGAGACGCCGCGCGCGAAGCCGATAACGTAATTCGATATCGCTGCTGAAGTTTATCTCCTTGGCGTTTCGTGGGAGGTTCGCGTTCGCATGGGTAATCCGGGAGTCGTCTTACTTGGGCTCGCGCCGTACGAGACCGAGGATGATGTGCCAAGCTAGGGGAGTTTCGGCGGTGATTTCGTGGGGGGGTAAAGAAAATAATCGATTAGGATGAATTATCGATGTCATCGTCGAGCGAACGTTTAAAGATAATTTATAGTTCAGTGATACGGATTGTAGAGCTGTGAAATTAAGCTTGCCCATTAAAATATGTAAATTAATATTTGCAATATTTCAAAGTTTTGATCGGTTAAAATCATCTTAAATGACGCTGAAAGTAGTTCACCTCGTACAAGGCGTTTACGTAACTGTAATATACATTTTTTACTTCCATTAGTAGACATTTTTACAATAAATAGCGTTTTTTAAGTCATTCATTACGAATCTGAATTTAGGTGTTGAAAAGTCTAAATAGGGACCAAAAATTCGCCGTCATGTTTTTAAAACCGACACGTAAATTCATAATCAGTATTCTTAACAACGTGCATTTTTGACCATAGCTAAGAATAATTTAAATTTGGATAACCACTTTATATCGAAAAAGCCGTTTAAAATATTTATGAATAATGACTTTTTAACAAAATAATAGTATTTTTTCAACATTTATTTATGAATAATAGGTAATTAATCATAATTTTTCAATACTTAGGCATCAATTTGAATTTTATAATTTTATAATTATAAAATGTTCGGTTATTAATTAAAATTAAGAATTAGAAGAAAGCAAAAGAAAATTATTAAGGTGGTCACTTACTTAAAATTGTTTGAAAATCCTATCAAATCATACGAAAATTTCAAGCTGGTTTGATCCTTAGCCATCGATTCGGTGAGAATTCGATAAAATTGATTATTTCTTTTATTGTTGCATGCAGTATAGAGGGCGACAAGTGTAACTGAAACTGCTAGTGTTTGGTTTTGCTCGTGAAAGTTTCTATTAGAAAAACTTGTACACTAATTAATACACTCCAAAATCAAAAAAAAAAAAAATAAATAAAACGACTTCGACGACACTAAAAGAAAACTAGATCCAAACCTATTCCCAGCCTCTCGACCCGCTCGAAACCTCTCTCCATTCCCAAAGTATACGGGGGGAGTTACTCCGCGAACAACAGTCGCGATGCGAAGCATCCTCCCGATGCATTGCGCGTCCGAATGCATTCAACCCCCCCCCCCCCAATGCACCGAAACCCTTCTCCACGAAACGACTCGCCGTTGTCGAGGTACACGAACCGAGAGAGATGGGAGGGGAGGGGTGGGGGCACATGCAAGAAGCACCCCCTCCCCCCCCATCAGCCGCCACCGCATCACGGGACAAACGCGCGATTCGGATCGCGCGCGTGCCGGCGATCTAATTAATTCTGCCGCGCCGCCCGGCGCGTGCGCGTCTCCCGTTAATTCCGACCGGCATGCCGAAATAATTAAGGAAGGCAGGTGGAAAGGGGGGGGGGAGATGCTCGGAGAGAGGAGCGCCGAGAATGGCGGCGCCGCACTCGGGGGTTAATAGAGAGACTCTCGTGGAGGTCGAAAGAGGGCTCTTCGCGCTTTCGTGCGTTCTCTTGAGAGTGTGTTTGGAATCTTGGGGTTGTTTTTTTTTCTTTCGTTTTTTCCACTCGTTTTTTTTTTTGTTTTTTTTTTTGTTTGTTTGGTTGGACGCGGCCGTGATTCTTATACGGAGAGCTTCGTTGTAAAAGAAGTTGCTTTCTTTAACTGTTGCGAGGAAGAAACGACATTTGGCTATTATCAGACGTAATTGGATGATCATTCGTTGAATGCGTTAAATTACTTGTCCAACTAAATTCGCATTATTTCAGTATTATATTATCCAAAATTAATCCCAAGGTTTTTTTATTGGACGGATTGATAGCAGTTATAAAAGTCTTTTTAATCGTTAAGTATACTCACGATTGAATGCTTAAATTAAATCCAGAACATTCGATTTTGACTGGCACATCGAAAAATCTCGAAGACTAAGCGTTTCAAGAAAAAAAACTGTTTCTAGAGCTATATTAGGAAAGTATATCTGAATAACTGAGTTGTCCGAATGGGTTAAAAAACGTAAAAAGCGAGCAAGTTTTCCGATACATTTTCAACCGTAGAAAATAAATGTTCGACAAAAAATGAGGTTCCCGTTAAAAAAATTCAGTTTTCTGTTTAAGCCGCTTAGTTCTCCAGATATTTCAGATTGAAAATAGTACACCCATTTATTATCGATTTGAAAAAATTATGGCTATAGAATAGATGTTCTACGTTTAAATTAATACTTGAAGTAATAAATAATTTATAAAAAATAATTTACGAAAGCAGAATACGACAGTAACACACTTGAACGTGTCACTCATGTGGCGATTTCGAATTGTTTCGACGATGGAAAATGCGAAATTGATCGATCTTTTTTCTTTTAATAAGAATTAGTGTTGTTTCATTG
The DNA here is from genome assembly GCA_018907035.1 of Sycobia sp. Sy_11. Classification (NCBI taxonomy): domain Eukaryota; kingdom Metazoa; phylum Arthropoda; class Insecta; order Hymenoptera; family Epichrysomallidae; genus Sycobia; species Sycobia sp. Sy_11. Next base: position 2,142,308 of record JACCIC010000001.1, read on the forward strand.
GTTATTGATTTAGTTAGAAACATTATTAAATTCACAAATGCTGCTGCAAAAGTAATACCAATTCATCTGTCATCAAATTCGTAAAGAGATATTACACTAATCGGACTTTCTATAAAATCGTTCGTTGTGATAATACTGAATCATTCTCGTTGAAGATGGAATTTTCATAGGACCATTATGATTTATTCATTGTCTTACAAAAGTCGAGAAGCGCAGTCGTTGCTCGAAAAAACTGTCATAAATCACTCTTATTCTGCCTGCGGAGAGACGATTCATTTTAAAGTGTTGTTCCTTCTTTAGCGACCGTCTACATATTTTTTTTGGAGAAAGAGAGAGAGAGGGCGGGGGGGAGCGGCCAAATATTTGTCCTATCTTTGGATATATAATAAATATTCCTAATTTAATCAAACGCACGAGATTTCTTATATTTAGATATAAAAAAATTAATACAATCCACTTTATTAATAAATATAATAAATTTAAATAATGTTCAAATTATCTACACATGGATACACGTGTGCCAATTGAGTCCACCCTGCACAATCTTCTTACATAATTATTATATATATGATATTAAATATTAAGTATTATAAGTATACTTATTAATAACATAGGTTTTCGAAATCAGAAGAAATCATCAAACTATAACATTTTTAAAGTATTTTTATACGTGGAATTCAAATTACAATCAGTATTTTTCAATTGCATTACATTTGTAAATTATCCTAATCTAAATCTGATAAATGCATTGTGTAGGCTCTGGATGCTTGAACATTGAATACTCTAGGCAGAGACACAGAGGATATGTACGTAATTAAGTTAAACAAATATAAGTCCCGTATGTAATACGAATGCCTATTTATATAATAGTATATAATATATATGAAAATTTATAAAAAGTAAGAATTACCGATCGTATATGTCTCAAAAGATGCCAGTAGGTGGCTTTGCCGTTTGCAAAATTAAAGTAGCAGATCTTAATATAGAAATTAATTATATTAATACACGTGCCAATCTGACAATATCGAAATGCGATGTATCATCACAAATAATGTTAAATAGGAATTTCGACGCGATGTAGAAAGAATTGTATCAACTTCAAGATGCTCTGCATAATTTATTCTGAAAAAATAGAAGTAATCACGATATTACATAACCTGAAAACAGTGTCTTTCACTTATAGATTTGAAGTGTAAGGATATTTTAAAACGGTGATGTAACGGAGAAATCCTGATAGCAGATCTGGCGCTTTGATATAACGAGGGAATAATATTATATCTACTGCTTGTTCTGGAAAATCTTTTATACCGAAACATTTTCTACTGATTTGTAATGAAAGATTTTTGTTTTCTTTTTGAAAATTACATTTCGCACGTATCGTTTGCCTTTCTATTTTAATTGCTCCTGATCCTCGGATTACATGCTACAGCTGGGTCAGTTTATTCCTTGAAATTTACAACGGCCGGCCTTCCTATGATCCCGGGATTATTTTGATGCTAAGCGTTTCCGAAGGGGGCTTACACGCGCAGTTAATCGAGAATTTGTGCAGTTATTAAAGTTCCATTTATGTTAATCCTGTAGTAACCCATTAGGATTACAAGTTACCGCGCTTTCTCGCACCGATACCGATGTCCTATCGATTTAACGGGGCGCAATGAATAAGATTCGAGCCAAAATGTTATCGTAACAAGCATATATCTGAAATAGGGAAAAACGCATTTCATCGACATTTAAACAGAAACAAAGCCAACATGTATTTATTTTAAAACATTTATCGAAAGAAAATATTTCTTTAGAAAATTTGTCTACTTTTAAATGATACGAAAAACGGAAATGGATTTTTGTGAAAGTCTGCATAAATAACGAGAGACCGATTCAATGAGCGAAATGAGAAGAAAGAAAAAACTCTATACATGAAGTTACGGTAAGGGTAACGACGGAAAATTGCACAACGAGGAAAATGCAGTCGTTCAAGTCGAGAAGTTTCGCCGCTGAACGGGCTCGTCGTGGTATTTATGTGCCTCCCTTGGAATAATTCCGAACGTACAACTCACGTACCAAAGTCCAGACCTTAACGGAGCTCCGGGTATCTGAACATTCAGTAGAAGATGCAAGTTTGACTAATATAATTGTCTCGGTCAAAGAAATAAAGTAACGAAGAAAACGAAGCTGGCCGATTACAAGAGGCTTTCCTGAGGACACGAAGAAATATTTGGTTCAGAATTGAACATTATAGATGGAATATAAAGGTAAAACAGAACTGTTTACGCTTGGCCTAATGGAAGCTTATAAAAACCGTGTATGTACAATTGCCCTCTGTGTTGTCAACGTCCATTTTTTTATTTAGAAAACTTGAAGAATAAAATTAACTATAACTGGAGAAAGGAGACTATCTAAGGAGAAAAATTAATAAATATCGAGCAAAATACGTTATTTCTTAGATAATAGACAGCTGGTGTATGGTCAAAAATTAATTTTCCATTTTTAAGAATTAGATATACGTAAATTATCCGAAATATCTCGTACTATAAATATGTTAAATCAACTAAATAGATTTTATGTGATTCAGTTATACATTTAAATCAAAATGAGATAAGCATCCAACAGATGCCTTCAAAGTTGCATAAGGGCTCGTGCATTGGAGCCACATTAAGTGGATTTTAGGAGTTAATTTTAAAGAACGGTCGAACCACTACATATATATATATATATATATATATATATATATATATATATATATATATCAATGCACGTTTTTTTCGGTTTGATAATCAAAAAGCTACATTTTACAGGTATTTTAACGGACTGCGCCCTCGTTGAAATGCGCAGCGTCTCTTCTCTCCGGTCGTTAGTAGGAAAATCGACCGCGTCGATTGCTTGCTTTTTTCATCGACTCCATCGACCCGTGTATTTATAAACGTCCCTCTCGCAGCAGGCGTTCGCGCTGCCCCGAGCATGAAAATTACGCGCGCTCTCGTCCTCGGGATGTAGTGAAAATAGCCCCCTCCCCTCCCTCGCACCTCCCTTCAGTCGCTACCCTCTAAACGGGCCGGTGCCGCCATTAATTGTGTAAAAGGCGCACGTTAAACGACGACACGGTCGCGCGCTCGAATTATACGCATTCAATTATTTCACCGCGCCCCGACGCCGCTGTCTCATGATTTCTCTCTGTCTCACTATCTTCCTTTTCTCTCGCGCGCGCTCTCTCTCTCTCTCTCTCTTTTCTCTTTCACGTACCATTCTTTTTCCAGCCCCCCTATCTCGAGCTGCTATAAATGCCCGAAGAGGAAAAATAGAGCGAGCATAGCTGGTGTCTCTCTGTCTCTCTCTCTCTCTCTCTCTCTCTTCTCTCTCTCTCTGTTTCCTCCTCCTCTTTGTTCTCCTCCATCTTTCGCTTAGATTTCTCTCGGCAGATTGCACCGTCAACTATATACGTATACCTTTACACACTCTCATGCGTCCATCTGGTGCGCGCCCCGTTCTTTTAACGGTTTTATATCTTCGCTCGCGAACTCGCTTCTCCTCTGATACGTGTGTATATATATATATATATATATATATATATATATATATATATACGCGAGTTCGCACTTATTTAATCCGATCGCGCGCTATTTTATATTTGCCGATGTCAATTTTCTCGGGCGTCTCGTCAAGCGGGGCTCTCTGTCTCTTTCTCTATCTCTCTTTCCCCCCCCCTCTCTCTCTCTCTCTCTCTCTGTCTCTCTCTCTCAACCCCTTTACAATAAATTCTAAATTTTTCCGCACTTTTCTTTCTTCCCGCGTTACTATTATCTTCTTTCTCCCTCCCCCGCTTCTCCTTTTTTCCCTTCTTCAATTTGACCTCGAGAGAGTGCAAAGGGAGAGCGAGGACGGCTCTTTGCGGAAGTCGACGCGCGAGAAAGTCGCGAAATTGCGCCGGCGACGACGACTACGACCTTTTCCAGCACTTTTCTTTTGTATCGCACTTGGTATAAGAAATTTCAATCTTAAATTAAATCATTTTGAAATGGAATACGGCATATTTTACATTTCTTATTAGACTATCGCTTTCTTGTTTAGCTGTATTTTTTGGTTAGTGTATATAGATGAAACCATGAAACATTGGCTGACAAATTTCTCTCATTTTTTATTATGGGCGCACATGTTAAGTAATTGAAAATTATTTTTTTATAATTATAATACGATAATATTTCTAATTGATGCACATTATTGGCTTTGGCGATGATTAAGAATTTTTTATTATATGAAATAACATTATGAGCAATGGGGAATGAATGATTAACAAAATCAAAAGCTACTTTCTTTCTTTGCTTTCGTTTACATTGTTTTATATAAATAATTTTTGAAATACACAATGACCCTTACGTAGCAATAATATTTAACGCGCTTCCAATAATCCGATGGATAATTATAATTATCCAACCAACGATCTCTTGAAAAGAATGTTGCAGGGGCAAAGTAGTTTTCTTATTATTACGGGATAATTTAATAACAGATTAAGAATTGATTTGATTGACAGGGAAAAAGCATTGATTACCGTCGTAAATTAAGGCAAATGTATATGCATACATTGAAAATGATTTAAAATTGGGATTCAGATATATACAAAATAATCTAAATTTTAATGTTCCATAAAACGAAAAACAAATTTTCTATTAAATCCCATTTCAAGTTGAATTACAACAGTTTTTCAAAATTTCATCAAAAAATGAAACAACAACTGGAACTTATTGAATTTTTGTTAAGATGATAATGAAAAAACAAATTAAAATTCGCTTTCAATCTATAAAAGTATATACGTAGAACCGCTTTAATATCTAAATTTCCAAACGGAACATTTTTTTCGCTGAAAAATGAATAACTATTTGACTATCAGTATTAACCACAGTTTAGTTTTATGTTACGAACGAAGAAAAATTTTTACGCGAAAATCATATTCATAAAGATTTTTTGATGCTAATCAAATGATAAAATTTGGATGAATATTCAGTAGAAATCGAGGATATTTTAAGCTCATTTATTCAGTTTACGATCGTTGAATTATTATACTTTCTTTCAATTGCTTCTGAAATACGCTCCGAGAATTCGAAAAATGTTACTACTAGTAGTAATCCAATGAAATTTTCTTAGCTTCAAACACTTGACAATAAATAATACCAATAATAATTTTAAATTTAAGTGTCGAGATATCCTAGCACTGTACATTCTGATTGGATGTTAATTTAATTGTAATTATTACTATAATTTACAAATACAACACATTACTGTTCATTGCGCATAAATTATTAAAAAATAACATGAATATATATATTAGATTTAAAAAAAAGATTTTCTTACAATGAATAACATCGTGAAATCTTTGAAATTCTCGAAAATATAAATATATTTTACATTTATATTCAAGTTTTCAGTTTCATCTCGACATAAATTATTCAGAATCGTATTATAAAATATGCAGGCTATAAAAGTTACCTCAGTCTGTGAATTTGATCGTTAGCCATTGATTCAAAGGCTACAATTTCGACAATCGTACAGCTCCGTGTAATTTTTTATTTTGAAAAAAAATTCTCCGCAAAATTCTCAACTATATTGAATTCTCGCAGCGTCGGGCGTATTTTGAAACGTAAATATCGCATCACTCGCATTTTTTTTTGTTTTTTTTTTTTTTTGTTTTTTTGTTTTTTTATCGAAAAGCATTGCGGGACATTGTGCAAATATCGACGTTGCGTTAATGCATAATAACCGGTCAACGGTCGCGGCGTTGCGTCGCCGTTATTACGTCCCGTTCGCGATGAAACGAGAAAAGCCCCGAACGAGAAGAGGTCGAAAAATAATTTTTACCGAATAATAACGAGAGAGACGGCTTTCCGAGCGCGGTTTTGTTCTCACTTTTTCTGCGGCTCGTTTAGTTAGTGCTCCAGCAGGGACAAAAACGAGCGCAAATATAATTAGAATAAAATTCACGTTTAGATCGAGCATTTTGTTCACGCAGCGTGTAGAAAAGAAAAACAGAGTTGCCTCGTTTTGGAAATAGTTTGTGTCCTTCAGATAATGCGGAAATAATAGACTTTACGCAGTATAGATTTTAAAAACATTGATCTACCGTGAAAATCGATATCGTGTCGACTAAACTGTAGAATTAGCTTGATGATTGTAAGAATTTTAGAAGAAGAAAACTAATCTAGGATTGTAATCTAATCTTGAATGTATTTTGCTTATTTATCTATTTTTTTGTCAATCTTTATGGCAGTATTAATAAACGCTACTATATGAAAATTATCAACAATTCCTATCGAGGCCTTGTTATTATTATATTCTTCGTACAAATAAATAGTATTAAAAAATTTTTAATCGAAAATTAAACAATTTTAACAATACTATATAATTATAAAATATTGACATAGTGAACATTAATATGAAACTTATTCAAAAATAAAAGTTGGCTTACATTGTAAAATAAACACCATTGGAATAAAATATCTCCAATGAAATTTTTTTTATTAATAAATGTTGCAAAAATAAATGTTGAATTAAAGTATTGAATGACCCGGTCACGTTTATCGTATATATTATATGTCCTGTTATATATAACATAATGGACATTGTCGTTATTTATATTCGAGAATGGAGGGATCTGGCGTTTTATTGCTATGGAAATTGTGACCGGATGAAATTTGTTTAACGCTTTTCGTGCGATGCACGAGATTGTTCTTGAGCGAGCAGTTCGAGGGCACATCTAATTTCTGTAATACGTCGACATATGACACGAGTCGACCGATACGAAGAGGTGGATTATTTTCAAATCTGAATGCGTGTTGTGGAGCTTGTCCCGGGGATGATTGATTCTTGGCCAACGGTGCTAGTCGTCGAGGTTCCACAGCCCGACGAGGCTGGTACAGAGATCACTGCGAGTCGAGTTAGAATTAACTCTCAATTAACATTATATTTTAAATGAACTTATTATACGACTTTTTGCTCTACTCGTCGAGGGGAGGTTTAGTGTCTCATTTAATTTAATTTTCATAAATTTAGATTATTATTATTATTGATATTATTTTTGATTATCCAACCGCTTTCTTTTAACATTGATTATCCTAATTGCCATTTGATTTTCCCTTATAATATTGCCGTCGACGTGAGAATAATTTTAATTTCGAAATGAAAGTCTACCTAGGGTGATACAAAATATCTTATTGTAAATCTGGAAAGATTGCCAAAGATAATTCCTCAAAATTGGAAGCAATTCAGTATTTTCCGAGATATATTGTGTAAATTTTAGGATGTACATTTTTCTCGGAAACATAATAAAAAAAAGCTACTAGGGATGGAGTATAGATAATGTCGTTTTTCGAATTTTATTTCGACCCCTCAGGACAATCAATCCGATACGTGAATTTCGTAAAATTTTGGGGTGGAAGTAATTTTGGTTGTTCTTTGCTAAGAATAGTAAATTAATGATCTTTCTTGTTTTCCGAATGCCACTTATTATTATCTATTTAAAATATCATAATTTTATAAGCACTCGAAGATCCACAAAAGTGTCGATTAGTTTGGAATATTATATCTGAAATTTTTAATTAATTATCAGACATTTTATTAAATACTTATAAACACTACCTTTGTGAGTAAATCATTATGAAATCAATTGAAAAACGTTAAATCGGATGAAATAATTTAAAAACAATTTTAATAGCTGGAATTCGTTTAAAATTATTCAAAAGCAAAAAGGTTAACTAAAATTTATTGTGAACGCGCAAAGAATGAAAATACTTTAAAGGTATTGGAAATTAATTTGACATAGTACGAATTTCGATGTACACGAAATTCTTGGGGGGAAAAGCAAGTATACATGGATTTTTTCCGTTATATCCAGCTTTAATAGAATCAATATTTATCTAGAATGCGTTCCAGAAATATCCTCAAGACCTGGACTAGACTGTAATTTAATTTAAGCAACTAACCGTTATATATCGGTGTTATCTCCATTACTATCGCTTATCCCTGAAAATAAACTTATGTTATCCATTCAGCGACACATGGCGAATTTTATCCTCACTCTCTCACTCTCTCTCTCTCTCTCTCTCTCTCTCTCTCTCTCTCCTCTCTCTCTCTCTCTCTCTCTATCTATCTATCTATCTCTCTGTATCCCAACGTGGGCAACGTTCTTAATTGACCCCGTTTTTATGCCCTCCGAACGAAAATCACGAACGGAAATTCGCGCATCCTTTGTTCGCTCGCTCTCCCGTAACCTGCAGCCACCGGATCGCCAGCGGAGCAAACCGCCCCTTCTCCGCGTCCCACTCCTCGCAGAGGGGGGCCGTTCCGCACGCGAGCCGTGAAATCGGCCCTCTCGTTGCCCCGGAATCGTTTTTTCCCGCACCTCCCGCCCGTCGCTCCCTCTCCTCCCGCCGTCGCTACAGATTTCATGGACTTTTCACGGAAGAGGATCTTGCGCGCGTGATGCAGTATAGCCTTTTGATTTCAAGACCCGTAAACGGGGCGCGTGACTGTTCGCTTTGCAAGCGCAGCTCTTGTCCGTGGCAAACTTCAGTGTCTTCACCTTTTGTGCGGGATCGGTTTCTCGCGGTAGGTGAACGCGCGGGCAGTTTCGGCGGTGAGTTCGAGCGTTTGGCAGGTTCGGTTTTTTCGCTTTTGATCCACGGGCATAAAAGTTTCAGAGAATACCGATAGCAACAGTACAGAAAAAGAACGTGATGGAGAAATTGATAGTGAGAAAGAAAGAGAGAGTGAAAAAGAGAGAGTGAGTGAGACAGATTGGTAAACAAGGAGTCGATGTGAAGGAAAGTTTTTTGTGTTATAAATCATAAATTCTTCAATAAATCTGCCTATGTATTAATGTGTGCTTTTATTAAATATTAAAAATTCAGCTTTAATAAAATTAATGTCATTCAGCACTTTGCTTAAACCAAATAACTTTCGAATTAAACAATAATTTTAACTGGAAAATTTTGAAAATTATTTCAGTTTTTAAAGTCAATCACAGCCTAAAGAGCAGTTCTTATGTAAATGCAAATGATTCAGTAGTATAGCTATATTATTTGTCAGGCATGCTTGCTCTTTATTATACCAATTTCATTAGTATACAGGAAATGAATTATATTTATTATCTTATCATAAATATATCCAATCAATTATAAATATATATAAAAAGTTCGCATGCAGAAAATGTTTTCGTATTTATATCTAGCTGTTCTTTTTGAAATTTGAAAATATGAACGGATAGTTAAGCTTCTCTTTCAAATATTTTAAATATTGCATTAATCTGCTGAACTTTTCACAATTAAATACCTAAATATTTGCAAAAAAAATTAACTAATAATATAATATGTACTTTTAGATGCTTGTTAGAAAAAAGATTTTTTTATCTTAAATCATAAACGCAATGAGAGGCATTTGGATTTATTTAAGAATTTTAAGCTTTTATGAATTTTTTATAATCCTTCGAGAAAGAAATAATAAGAAGAGCTATTTTTTCCATATTATTTAACTATAAAATCGTATTATTTGTTCTGGCCTGACGTATTAATTTAGATATAACGGAACTTTATATAGAATTTCAAAGTTCCTCTAATTATTTTGGTTATACACTGTAACGAGTTTCAATAAAATCTATAAATTTCTACAAATATTTATGCAGGTAAAAACCTGTAAGATCAGTAGCTCGTTATAGATCCATTTTACCGACACGGGGAAATATGCATACTACCTCCAGTGACTTCAGCACAAATATAATGTGTTGTGGCTATAACCCTTCCGTTGAATATCTATAAACAAAAATTAATTTACTGAATATTTTTTGAGATTCAGATTCGTACAAAGTTCGTAAATAGTATTTCCCATTTTAAATATATACATTTTAAATTATATTAAATAATATTGTTCGCTCTACCTTATGCTCCTCTGAAAACAAATTAAATTACTCGCCTTTCATGTACGCGTGTGAATATTTATGTAAATGACAATTATATTTCATATTTTTTAATAAAATAATACTCACGCAAACATTATTTAAGTATGAAACTTTACATTTTCATTAAGAAAACAAAGAAAATTAGCTACTTGCAGACGAAAACTTTTTCAAGCATTTATTTACTATAAAACTTCAAAGATTTGAATTAAATCTTAAAAAAAAAATACGTATGCCTAAAATCACATTTGATGTATAAAGGAAATGGGATATTCTCCAACTACTTTTGTACATTCTCTTTAATACAATAAGCGTGTATGTATATATATATATATAATGGCTGAATAAAATATTATTTAAACAATTAAGGTGTAACTAATGGACATTTGCTAAACGCTCTTAATATTCATATTGATATTTAATAGATACACGAACATCCCAATGGCTCGAATATATTGTATTTCAAAACTTCAAAACAAAAAGCTATAATACACCAACCAAACGAAAGTTCCATCGAATCAGCAACTAAAAAAAAAAATGAAAAAGTAAAACAAAAATAAAATATTCAAAAAACAGACGGCAAAAAAGTAAACCACGCATTTATCCTCCGGTAAGTTATGCATAACCTCTCTCAGCCCCTATATTAAAAAAAAAAACCTTCCTCTTCGTTGATATTCAATACCTCCCTGATCGCTCGGTCGCCGCGATCGAAGGGGAGATCTCTCGTCGTTCTCTCCTCCCCTCCCATCTATCGCGGATGAAGAGGAAAAAGTCGACGAGTCACCTCGATTATGCGCGCCCCGTTCGACCGGCGCAGCCAAACGCGCATCGAACGTGAATTATATCGATGCGCCATATATACGACCTCGCTCAGCTCCGTGATCGATCGTTTCCACTTACGCGCACGCAGAGCCAACGCTGGAGATGGCAGGGTCAGGTGTGGGGGGCGGGGGGTCGCATTAACGAATATCGCGCGAAAAAACGCTTCTGATTTCCATTCGATCCGGCGCTCGAAGTACCCGCGGTGGCAGCCCCGCCCGAGAAAGACGGCATTGTCGGATATCGATGGGTGCCCTCCCCCCCCCCCCACACACGCACACAATGGGGACCGCCGCGGAAACCGCGCGCGGATTGATTAATTAGCTCCGTGCGGCCGATTAATAAACGCACGACGATGATGAATTATTTGTCGCGTAGTCCAGCGTGCGGAGAAAGGAAGAGGTGGAGAGTCATGGAAAGAAAGGGTGGGAAAGGGTGGGAAGGAGGGGGAGCAAACAGAGATAGAATAGGAAATACCGAGTCGGTTCGTTTATTAAAATTAATCGCGAGCGCGACCGCGTACTGTCGCTCTTCGTTCGGATTGTTAAAAAAATATAGATCCAAGTGGACAGCTCGTAAATTTCGGTGATTTTGCTTTTTATTTTACGCCGGCAAGATAGGACGATTAGGGGGGGGGAGCAGCGTCGCGTTGATGAATCGGCTGGCTTAATGCTCTGATTGGCTTCGATTGAATAATATTTTTATCGTCTGCGTATCTGTCGGTTAGGATGACCGAGTGTATTTTGTTCAATAATCGAGCCAATGGGAAATAGCTCTTTTATAGCGTCTATGTATTACCGTGTAGAAGAGGATATTTTGTTAAAAACTGGTATTTGTCACTGTGATTGAACGACGGACGGAATTCTTGAAAAACTGTGGACCCATGTAGGTTCTATTGTTAATAGGTAATTTTTTTGTAAAGATTACGTATTTGCCATAAAGTACCATAAGAATCTTCTATTTGGGTTACTAAAGGAAAGTAAATTAATTGTGATTTTGTTTTTGTTAAATATGAATTGTCAATTGTTCAACTCCGCTTTTACCGTTCAAAATTTCCGTTTTTACTATTTCGATTTCGATACTTTTTTTGCATTATAAAGATTATCTATTTCAAGTTTTGTTATTTTATTTCAAATTTGTATTTGAGTGCAGTTACAGAGGAGTTAGAAAAGATGAAGTGGCTTATCAAATAGCATAAGGCAACCTAGATTTTTTGTTTTAACTTAATTTGGATTCCTACACTCGAATCGAGCGAGATTGGAATAAAAAAGCAGATTGTACAAGATAAGTTTCCAATAAAACCTGTTTTCCTTTTTCTTCGCAACCTCAGAATTCTCGTTGGCGAGGCTATAAAAAGTTAGATGAAAATTAAATATTGAGTGCATTTGGAAAATCTTGGTGGATTCATACTTGAAAAGGCAGCGAAATACTTCATTACACGAGTGTAAACAATCTAGCGGAGTTTTCATTCTACGAAAAATCTTTTCATACCAGGGACTTGCTATTATAATACGTACTCTCTAGATACGAGATGCAACTTGACACTTTTTAAAAACGACGCGTACCTGTCGTCCGAGTAATATCCGATCAAGGGACCATCGCATACATTCGACTATCTAGATACTCGTCTTGTCACAATGGCGAGGAGTAGCGCGCGTTGACAGTAAAAAATGCGGGATGTGTGACAAACAGCGTGCGTGAAGCCGCTGTTTGAGAGATTGCGTGCACAGCTCTGACTCTCAGGGCATGGTCTCGACAATAGAAGTAAAAAAAGTTTGGAAACTTCAATTGTACTTACGAAAGTGTCATTCTTTTGAGAGAAACTTCGGCAATATGTGTCACATTGACGTTTATCTTAAAATGATGGATAAATTTAAATGTATACATATGTAATGGATTCATAATTAAATTTATACTAATTATTAGTTATGAATAAATATAAGTTTATTCATAAAAAATAAAATAAATTGACTTTTCTTTTTTGTTTTTCTTGAAAAACGCTAATGCCTTCAGTAACTTAATTTTCTATTGTTTTTTAACAGAAAGCAATGAGCTTATAAATACAGTTAAAACGTTTCGAGGCAACATACTTTTAAAACTACGCATTTCAATATCCATCGAAACCTGATCGTAGGCACTGTCCTTCCCCCTTCGATCTAACAACTTCGCCGAGCGGCGAATCAAAGCATCGGCGTAAGTTGTCGACCAAATTCTACAATACACATCGTCGCCGGCCATTAGAATCCAAGCGGCACTTAACCGCGCATCTCGGAAATCCCCATCCGCGCCCGACCAATGCGCGACCTCTTCCACTTTGGCGGGCAGTAGCGCCGAGTCTCCCCGGCATTCTCCGGGAACGAGCGTTCCCAACTTCACCGCGGGCTCTTAAGTGAATTTCCCAGGCTCCGCGAGTATCTCCGTCGCGCTAGATTAAACGACGGAAATGAGGAGGCGGCTGGAAAAGGGAGTCGGGGGCGGGGCGGTGGGCTTTGTAGCCGTTTTCGCTTAAATCAATAATCATGACGGGCAGTGCGTATAAGTTACTTTAGAAAGTTAGGGTGGCGCGCTCGTCCGCGACTTTATAGTTTCCACCTGGCTTTCAACGGGGTTTAGTCGTGTTGCAGTCGTCCCAGCGAGGATTTCATTCTGCGCAGAGGAAGAGAGAAAAGGAGAGAAAAAAGAGAGAACCAAATCATAATCGGTGGATTTTGATAAACGATTCATACAATTAACATTCGTGTGATGTGAATTGATGAAAAAATATAATACAAAATTTGTCCGATGACCATTCAAACGACTCTGGCAATTAAAATTAGTCAACTTGGTTTATTTAATTCATAATAAAACATGTTGTCAATTAATATTTTAAACTTTAATGGAACTCTCTTTATTATTATTATATCCCAATTAATCTCTTGATTATTATCGTATTATGATCGATTCATGAAGAATTGTATAGTGTTAATATAACAATCATTATTACAAATAAAATATTAATGTATCTTATAGTGTTATTAAATAACGTCATACTAACATCTGTGAATATAACAAAGATTTACTTCAATGTAATTTTTCTGCGTTAAATACGAATTCTGTTTAATATATGTTATATGTTAATATAATATATTAGGTCTGGCGTGAAATCCATCCCTTGATCAGATATTCTTTTGAATACAATGTCAATTTCAGGTTTACCAATTACATTATCTACATTTACACTTTAGGACGATTAATGAACTTTATAAAATTCACAATGTAGTAGTAAATTTAGTAATTAATAATTTATCGTATTTTGCATGTCAATCTACATTATGTAAATTAAGCTACGATTAATTTCCGTAATATTCATCAAAGCTTCCTAATAAATGTCGCTGTTAAAATACGTAAATTGGAAACTATTCGAAGAAGAAACAAGGCTTATATAATTATTCCAGATTTTTGTAGTCTTAAATTAAAAGAAAACATTATTAAATATTATTTATAATATGATACTCCCATTTCTTTGTTACCGTATCAAAAACTACACATTCAGCTGAGAAAACAAGTGAACCTCGTTTATTTATATTTACTTCATACCGACTCACCTTTTGAAAACAATCTCGTAAATACTCATTAGCGAAGCAACGGTGCGCTTTACGGCCGTGGCTTCGTCAGTCGGTGGATAAGTCATTTATTTGACCCACTCACAACGACACGCTGACCGAAGTCGGAAACAAGGAGACTCTCACCTTGTCTCGCGGGACGAAAGACGCCGCGAACGATGTGTCGTTGTTCTTTTTTTTTCGATAGATGTTTAATACGGAAGCAAGCATCGTTGGTCTTCTCTATAGATTAGCTCGAGGCTCGCTCTGAAAATGATCGCCGAAATATACGCCGACGCGACGGAGAACTATGAACGGGCGGAGCAGCCGGCCCTCGTTAATAATCCGCCGTGTGTGTCTCGAGGCGGGCGATCGACCTCGCCCTTCGTATCCCGTACGCGTCGAATGGCCTCGATGATATGATCGGTTCTCCTTTTTGGTATTTTGCGCTCCTCCGGATATCGTGGAAAAATTTTAGTAATCGCGTCCTTTTAAGTTCTGGATAAGAAGCCCATGCCTGATTTTCAGTTTTGTGAATTGGTTTGGACAAGAAGCTTCTTAATAAGTCTAAGTAGAGCGGCCTTACTGCCATTGACAATTAAAATTTTTATGATTTATTTATCACCAGAAGACTGTGACACAAAAACAGTTATATTTCTGAATTACATCATGTAAAAGCACAGTAATAAAAACACTTTTTTAATATTTATTGCTGATTTTAGAAAGCACCATTCACTTTATAATAAACATAATAATAATTATTTTATATTTATTCAAACTCATAGCCAAACTATAACAACGATGACAGCAATATTTTTCATGGAAAAAAATTATGAACATCTGCTGTACCGAGAAAACAAAATAAAAAGAAGAATCAATTTCTTTTTTCTTAAATTTATATTTATATTACTGTATGCTTAAATAAATATGAAAAAATTATTACTATTTATTGTTAATTAAAAAATTCTTCTCTCTACCGTCAGCCTATATTAATTTTATTGTTTTATTTACATTTGATGTATTTTTTTATTTACACTTGATGTATTTTTCAGTTTTAGTTATATTTTAAATTTTAAAACTTCAATTCAATTTTAAAAAAATGTAAAAACCGAACAACAAAGTTCATTGCACATTCATTAATGTTGTAGGGATTTGTGTAAAAATTCTGTAGCAACTTAGCAAATTGCAAACCTGTTCAATTTATATCTATATTCTCTTAAATCTAAAAAAGCATCATACGTATAGGGGTATCGATTCTTTTAAACAATAATGATTTTCACTAAACCCACTCCTGCACAGTTTCCTATGAAAAAGTAAACTGCTTTACGCTTAATTAATTGATAAAATATAATTTTAATCAATGTTTTTTTTGCCAGTGCTGAAAATTTAAATAGAGAAAATATCAAATTCTTATAATATTCAAGTCGTTTACTTCGCGCAGCTGTATTTTGCCAAAAGTTTCTTTTATTATAATTGTTATTTTGTTCAATTTCTCTCACTATTTTAATTGGTAGAATAGTAATTCAATTCAGTATTCAAAAAAATATTCAAGTAAAATTTGACAATCCACATTCAAAATCCATATTCAAAAAGATGAATGTATTAATTGTATTAAAGTATATGGTTTCAATAATTATATTTGTATTCACGATACAACAACAGTAAACATCTCTTCTCTTTATCATCTCATTATTCAGAAAATATGAGAGTAATAACAAATATTCCCGTAATATATAGCTTATACAAAAGACAACTCATTCTTCCATCGCAGATAATCCTTTCATTAGGAAAAAATCAAATAGAAGTATTGATGTGCACAAATAAGATCCCCTTGACGTTTGAAGTACACAGGAAGCAGACTCAAGAAGTATCCGTTTGATTTCCATAGCTCTCTGTCAACTACGCTCGCTGGATGTAAGATAAAAATACTCATTATTTTCTTATTGCACGAGAAAGATCCGAGATACATCGATAATAAAAGGGAAAATCGAGCTCTATGATTTGTGGTGGAATCGACTACAATACGGATTACAGAGTAAAAAAGCTTTGTGTACATTTATATGCGTTCGTAAATACGTAGTGATACGCGCATACATCTAAAGAAGTTAGCTTGCAATCCTGTATATAAAGAGCCACTTCCGGTTCAATCTGATATTTATGGATGTATGATTCTGCAGTACGTATTCGATAAAGTTAACAATCCTCCGTATAACAAATAAAAGCACTCGTCTTCAAACGAAAAAAGAAACACTCCAATCTTCCATACGATTTGTGAACTTGAAGACACATTTTTCACTCATTACTCGCTTCTCGTGTTCATATCCCCCCTCCACACGCACCCCTCCGACCGAGAACTCTATCTCTAACCCTGCAGACGCTTCTCTCTTCCACGGACTGCTGCGCTCCATCGCCTCAACCCCCCCACCCCGCTGGTAAATCGATACTCGCCAGTCGCTTCACTGTTGAACTTCAACGAGTCGCGCGCGAACGGGATGACCGGCGGCACTTCCTTCCGCGCATTTAGAGATCATGCGGCCTAGCTGCGGCGAGGCGATTTTCCGCCAAGTTCGAGAGACGATTGAATTTCACTGTCATGATGACCTTTTCGATTATGTTTTTCGCTCGCAGTTCCGGTCGAATTGTCGTCGAACAGGCTATCGCGAGCGTATGCAGAAGTCAGGGAGGGAGACTTTTATTGTTCAAAATAAGAAAAAGCGAGAGCCATCTTTTGGAGAAAAATATGTATCAGGTTTTTGGATAGTAGAATACAGCAAAGGAATCGGTTAATGTGCTATAATTCTCATAATGAACTTCATGTTTTAATCAATCTTCATCCAATATCATCTAATATCATTGCCCATACGCTCAGTATTTAGAAATAAAAGTCACTTAAAAATAAATTTAAAGGAATTTATAAATCCACAGATTTGTTCGTCTTATAAACCATGCCATTTCGATGCATCGGAGAACTTTTTTACATGACAATGATAAAAAAAATCATTATTTTGTTATACAAAGTAGAAATATTCCGCATCACTACTCGAAGGAATTTAATTTCTTTTTTAATTGAATTTATGATGACAATATCAAACGGTGTATCCAATAAACTCTAGATTCGTATTTGTAGATGGCCAAGATACGCCACAGTATGCACTGCGCTTCGGAATAACAGTATCGATTCTAATCAAAAATAAGATGGAAAATTGAAAGTAGGTATCTTTCTTTTGCGTTGAAGTATCGGCCAAACAGACTACTGAGTTTGAAGCAGATGACTCGATAATTCATAGAACTTACAACGGCCATTATATCTCCTCGGCTGGACCTCATTCTGCGTATACAGAAGGTAGTCTTGAACTCTCGAATCAAAATTTCCCTCACTGCCAAATTCATGCCTGCTTTAAAACAAAACATTCGTTTATATTTATGCTATTATGCCTGTGGTATTTAAGAATTCAATTTTCTCTCGGTATAACTTAAATCCCTTGTCGGCTGCTTGAACATTGAACGAGAAATTTCCTTGTTCTGTCCAAATTATTTCTATTGTATCTACTGAGTCAACACGTAGCGACTTCCTCCTAATTATAAATTTATTGTTATACGAAAATTGAACCAGACAGTCCCAAATCGTAAATAATTAAAATAGTCTCTCTCTCTCTCTCTCTCTCTCTCTCTCTCTCTCTCTTTCTTTCCCTCCCTCTGTCATACTCTCCTTCGGAAGGCGTCGCGCAGAATAATCTGGGAGAACTTAGGAATTAATTTTAAGTTCAGCTATATTCAGCACCGTGTGCTGGCCTTAACTCATTTCCTTGGAGTAATTAAACGTCATTTCGCCGAGTGTACACACTATCGGACTTAATGAAAGAAGTTGGACGTGCGCGCAGTCAGACTTTCCGAGGCTCTCGGCTCTGGCGGCTCCTTAAACAATGATAACTCAATTTGTGGAACTTCTAATATGAAATACGAGGGAGAGACCGGGAATCTGGTCGGTAACCCCGAAAAAATTTAATCCATTTACAAAATTCGCGTCCCCTAGATTAAGTAAATCGTTCGCGCAAATTTACAAAAACGTAGGCTTGAACGCCCTCTCTCGTTGCAAATTGGAATTATTTCAATTTTACAATGACGACAATTCGTGGCTCCTCGGCGTAACTTCATAACCGCTCGATGTTTTTTTAGCGCGAGCGGCTAGCGTGCCAGCTCTCTTCCTTTCCATCGTTTTTCGACCTTTTTTTGCCTGCCTTTGTGCTCTGTTTCCGACCGCCTCCTCTATTTTCCTCCTCCAGTATCCCTTTTCTTTGTTGCCGTGTCACGCACCCGTACGGCCGGTTTTCCTGCCCCCTTCTCCTTCCTCCCCCCAAGCTCCACGAGCCCTTTGTTTTGTGTACGCGGCGCTACTCTCCCTCTCCGCCCCCCCTCTCTCTCTCTCTCTCTTTCACTCAGTGTCGCGAAAAAGTGTCCTGGACGTAAAAGACGAAACGCACAAAATTTCGAACAGCGCTGCACGCCATAGAAAATGCAAAGGGCGAAAGCCCTTGTGCCGCGCAAAATTAGCCGACGAAAGGAAAAACAGGCGAGGAGGAGAATTTAGGAAAGCGGATGGGTGGGGGGGGGCGGCACTCGTTCGCCGATTTCCTCTCGCATTCAAGTGCCCACGGCGAGAGAGCTGGATAACGCCTTCGTGCTCTGTCATGCCGCCGCGACGCAGGCAGAAAAGTGCTTCCGGGGGATTAGCTTTAATCCACGATTAAAATGTTTCGCAGCGCGGAGCGGGCAAAATTTATGGGAGCGCGATGAATGTATGGATGAATGGATTAGCGAGCACTTTTAATTAAATCCCTCCCCTCCCCCGGCCCACTTTATCGACTCCAAAGAGCTTCTGATGGAAAATCATATCTGGATACATTTTAAATTATGTGCTCTCAAATTTTGTTTTCGTACTCCTGTTTTATTATGGATTCCGTATTTGGATTTGTCCAAAAAATGCTTCGAATTTTTTGACATAAACGTAAATACAGGTTTTTAGTCAAATAATAAGAACTATAAATTGTTTATCTTATATCCTTAACCATATACGTAATTGAAATCTTCAAAAATGAATTCAGTATATGAAATTCTCATGTCTGAAGTGGCTGTAACTTAATACAGACATTAATTGTGCTTGGCATGATAATGATCATTACAGCATTTTAAGTCCTGGTCTTAAACATTGAGGTATATATGTACGGAATCATGTGTGCAATTTACTGCTGAAAAAAATTTTTCACAATAAATTCTTGTTTTAGGTATTATTTACACCTCATTAGCTGCTACTGCATTATTATCAATATTAACAAAAAAAGAAAATCGACAGCAGATTCGCTTTTCTCATTCAGATTACTTTTAATTGATATATTTAATTTGATATATTAATTATTATATTTTAGTTCATATATTGTAATATATTTTTATGTAATGTACGTTCTGATTAAATACCAGGTATAAATCTACTTTGATTCTCGTAGCTATTTTACTTTAAATCTGCAAAAAAAACATTCTTAATCGTCGTTTTTATCAATATTATCTTAAAAATTAATGATAATAATTTTTCCAATACAGTTGCCTAATGAATTAAAGAATAAATTAATAAATTTATAAATATATTCTTCAAAAACAATTTAAGCATTATCGAATTAAATTAAAGTCCAGCATAAATATTAATATATGGTTTTTTAAATCTTTTCCTCAAATTCTGAATTGCTCATACCAAAATTATTGATATAGTCACAAGGTATCGATACTCTGAATTCTCTCAACGTATTCACCATAGATAACACAGAAACCGTATAATAATTTAACGTATTAATTTATGTCGAGGTACAAAAAGAAGCCAAACGACGCATTTCATCCGCATGCAGCGTTCGGCCGTAAAATTATTCAAGGCCCCCCCCCCCCACGCCGCGCCAAAAAGCACGGGGCGAGCCCATATAGAAGTCTACAATTCAATCTAGTTTCTAGCCGCCGCCCCCACCGACCCATGCCCGCGGCGCCGATATGCATTGAATTCCAGTACAACCGAAAGACCTTCCGTCGTATCGCGGACGCATTAATGCGGCGTCCGATCCCCGACGATAGATCCAAGAGCGTATATCCCGGTGCTTTTGCCCGCGGCCTCGATCGACGGGCCCCTCGAGCCGATCGCGATTATTACATTATATTCCCGATGTTGTACAATATATACATGCATATGCATACGTAAAGTACCTACACCGTGGCTGCGTTGATTAATACGTTCCTCGGATGACGTGGTATATATGATGAGGGGGAAAAATAACCACCGATGAATTGACGAGAAGTTCGCGGATCGAGCTGAAATACGGCGCATATTGTTGTTCTGTTATATTAACGCGAAGGTACGGTGGAGGGAGGGGGAAGGTGACTGAATCATCAATGGGTCCGAGTTCGATATTCCTGGCGAAAGTGCGAAAATTAAAATACGAATCGCCGTCCTAGTTTCGCGGAATGCTCGTGTGCATAGTGAATTGTGGAGGGAGGGGGTTATTTGCGCTTTCGTAGCTGCGCGTGTATATGTATCGTATGTATCGAGGTATCTTTTTCCATTTCGAAATTTTGGCCGCTTCCGCTCTGTCGCTTTTTTTTTGCTAGCTCTCTCACCGCTCGTTTCGTGTCGCATTTTTCGCTATCGGTACAGTCAAGTTCTTTCAACTTAATTTTGCTCCTGATTATATATGCTATCCACGCACGCGCGCGCGTGGTGTGTGTGTGTGTGTGTGCGTACGTGCGTGTGTGCGTACTCCTCGTACTGTTTTTTGTGATCATTATTTTTAACATTGAACGCTAGATAGATTTGTTTAATATGCATTTGTCCGCGCGCGTGGTTACGTAAAAATTGAGTCAGACTTTTAGATACGTTTGATTAAAATTTTTGATAATGAACAAAATAAACTCCATCAAACATGATAAAAAATGTTTATATATCAAATGATTAGAGATTGGTGTAACTTACTTTGCATCGTTATACAAAAAGAGGATAATACATAACCCCGTTGTCGAATAAAATACAAAACAGCCCCTTTCTTAAACTACAATATTGTTTAGCCCTATTTCAAAACCAAAGTTATAACAAAAAGGTTAATACGTAACAAATCGTGGTTATATATTATAATTAATTATTATAATTAATTATTATAAAAATTAATATAATATTATAATTTTCACCTAAGGCATATGAATACAATTTTAAAAAAACACAGGCTACATCAGTAATACGAGCATACATCTATAACTCCTTTATATATGTATTTATATGTATATATGAAAACAAATAAATGAGAGTTCAACGACTTAGCTGTTGCATTAGTTTTAGAAGCAGTCACTAGGTGTCTAGCACATTCCCAAACTGAAAGTAGTCACTGAGAATGTATAAGTATGCAGTGGGATTGATCATATATGTGATCTACGCACTAAGATCTCCACGCTGGTTAGCTGCGGTCATGTGAGACATTTTAAAAGCTATAACGTAGTGATGAACGATATTAATATAATACGAATCGAAATCTTTCCTTATCGTTATTAAAATTATCGAATTTGAAAATGTCGATACTTATTAATTTTTTAAATTCATTAAGTAATTATCATTGAAGAAAATAGTAAAGAAAAAACCAACAAAATTGGTTACTTTTATCAATTTTATTATTAGATCGAATATAATATTATAAACAATGTCTGATTTTATTCTTTATAAATATCTTTATTTATTCTATACATGCACATTAATGTTCAATATAAGATAAATAATATATTTTATAAAATTAACCATCGTTATTTGAAATGCTGCAGCGGTGTTACTTTCTCGACGGCTGCATTCATACTGAAAAATCCTCTGGAAAAACTGTCGCTCCTTCTTTCAGGTAAACGTGCGGAAGATGTCATAAAACGCAGGTATAAGAAAATGCTCTTAGGTTCCTGCTGCATTTCTTTCGCTATACTGTGTATTGATGTAGCGCTTATACCTATTATGTTCGTAAGAATATTAACAAACAATATTTTTTATCTACCATTGCTAAAATCTAAAACAATATTTGATAATTACTGTCATTTGACTGTCAAGCAATTCGATTTCCATTATCACATAATATTGATTTACTGCGAGAAATAATGTTGCTTCCACCTAATGTTGCTAAAATCGTTACTTACAAATTATAAATACCTAAGAATTTGATAATTCTATCCAACGTCTCATTGGCTTCTATCCTTTCGAAATAAGATCTTCATTAAGATAGTATGATCAGTTTTTTCATCTATCTGCTTTATTTGCAACGGTTTGTTTCTTCAACCGTTTACGTTCTCTTAGTCGTTCATAACTCCTCATTGCATCAACGTACTCACAATTATTCGTATATTTTCTTGGTTTTTTTTTTTAAGATTTGGCTTCGAATTTTCCTCTGGAACCATGTTTGATTTATAGTGTCTATAAATATAAGCTGCTGAACAAGCAGCATCATTATTAAAATCCATTTTCCAAAATCGTGGATCTAAAGAAGTTGTTCTGGAAGCAATCGAGCAATTGTTTCCAAAATCTTGTTTTCATAAAGATTCGGTAAAAAAATTTAGCCGTGTATATTTTTCAGCAGAAAATATTTTCGGTACATACTGTACAAGTAGAAAAAATTTTATGATTTCGCCGATTGTCCGCAATTAGTCAAGAAGATATTCGATTGAAGAATCACAGCTTATATTCGAATATTTCATCAGCTAGTTCCAACTAGCATTCTAGAATTTTCGAAGTTTGTTTCGAGTTAGATAATTTCGAATATTGTTAAGCCCCAGAATATATTGTAATAATTCAAAATAACTAAATTCTTTCACACTTCATTGAAATTTTTTTATATCCCATCGTTTTCAATTTATTTTTAAATTTATTTGCAAACAACCTTTCATGGCATTATGTTTTTTCGTATTACTTTTATCTACGAAGGCATTTCGATAAAATACAATATCGTTGGGAAAAATTACGAAAGCTGAACAAGAGGGAAAAGAAGCTCAACCGGAATTCCAATGAAGAATACAGCGTTCTGTCCGAATCTGGGTCAATGTTAAAGATGGAACAAATGCATCAGAAATAAAGAGAGGCTGCTTCGTTCCATTTGGTTTGTACAGCTGTTTCAAAGCCGTCGCTGTATAATTAAAATCTTCGAGCTCCGCGCGCGCTCATTGCCGAGGGACTGCTGTTCCCGCCAGTGTTCCTCGACTACGCCGGAGTTTTCTCCGCGCGCGCTCGAAGGGTGGAAACGATACTTATGGTAATAAAGAGATATCTTTTTTTAATCATCGAATATTTGTTTCTTCGTTGACGCGCATATTATCGTTCTTGGCGCTTCGCAGACAAATTTATTAACAATACTTACGCGATGGATCGCATCACAATACTAAGTTTATAACTCGCGTTATATAGATAGTCTTCTATACCTGTGGCATTATTCATTACTTTATCCAGTATTACTGTCTAATAAAATGTATTTAACGCTATGACTTCAATTTGAAATTTATATTTGCAGACATTTGTGTATAAACATGTACGCAGGTAAATATATACAGATATATTCATGAATATAAATTGACACGCACAAACATTGATACATGTGATAGCATTATTATAATTGCTAGTTTAATGCAAAGAATTTATAATTTATTTATTTATATTTTTTGCTTAGAATACTCGTAATTTTGCTGTTCTCAATTCTGATATTCATTGTCCAAGGACTTTAGTCCGCGATGATGTCGCTTCAGAAAAGATTCACGATCTTTGGAAACGTGTGGCTTAACGGCCACGAAAACAATTACGATTGCGATTACAATTCACATGGAACTACGTAGATTAAATTTTATTTCTTCATATATCTTCATTTCATTCAATTCTAATTTTAATGTAATTTCATCAGAGTACATACATTTTTATTTTTAAATCTCAATTCTGGTAACACATACATTTACTTTCCGCGGCTCAATGAGAGCAAATCCATAAGATCTCCTCTCTCGATTATTTCGATCAGTCCCGTATTATAGGGATTCTAATTTTCTCTCCTGCACGATTTCGCAAGTCAATAGCTGCGCGCTGCATTGGAACAACGCGTCTTTCCAGATCGCCCTCTGAATTAACGCTTTGTTGGTCAATTTCGAGTCATGTCCACACACACATAGACACACACATATTGAAAAGCCGCACGTATCCGACAATTACAATGGCAGCGAGAGCCGTTTAAATGATGTTTATTGCGCTCGCTCTACCTGCTTTCGTAATACAATGCGCAGATTTTGCTTTGCACAGAATTGCCAATAAGTTTAACAGGGGTGGATCGAAAAGAAATGCAATTTGAGATTCTACGTGAATATAGTCCTGGGGAAAACGACCACTATATGCAAAATATCAGACTAGTATGAAACCTAAAATTCACTTCCAAATAGTAATATATATATATAACATTTTCTAAAGTTGCTAATGATGATTGAAGATAATTGTATTATAAAATACGAATATAACCCTCCTATTATAAAATGAGTAGAGCAATGAATCCTGAAGATGAGGATACTCTAGCTTTTACAGAATTTCTCATCCCTTGATTGCAAGAGTTTCCACAAAAGTTGAAAGCTGCATTTGGATTTTCGAGAGGCTTCAGCGCGCAGCCATACGGCCATAAGGAACATTGAATTCCTTGTGTAATCTTTTGTCCATCTTTCGTACAGCCTGTTTAGCTCTATATTTTTATAGAGTTCAGCAGCTTTCGACAGTCTCCAGATTCTTCACCAATTAACAGCATGCACGAAAATCTACAGCTTTTGAAAACCTAAGTTCTCCGGACACCGGATCCGCATCTCAAATGCGTACTTTTACGTATGAAGCAAACATTACATTTCAGTCATATCACTGTAAAGAAGTGTTACTTTTTGAAAATATCTAACGCTTCATTTATAATTTAATTTTTTTTTTGTACTAACATAGCGTACATTTGCACTGTTCTTCGCATTTTTATTATTCTACAACGAAATATAATATTTTGAATATAATGTATTCATTTATTTATCTTTCATTTAAAAGTGATAATTTCCATTTCTTTATAAAGTTCGAGAAATTTTGTCAACATCTGACATTTTATATTTTTATTTATAATTATTTCTTATTTTTATGTCACCGTGCAATTTATTTAATAATCATTAAATCAATATGGGTTCTTATTATAATTCTTATAACAAATATTCATTCACTATCGTAGAAGCAAATCTTATATTCGAACTGTAAAGGGCTTCTTGCCGCATCAACATAGGCCAGCGAATGCAATGAACAGAAAAACCAATGCATTCTTTCTTTTGCTACATCATAATTCAAAAAATAATCTATTGGATTCTCGTTTGAATTTTACAAACTTAACTTTAAATTTACACTTCAACCTAATTGAACACCAATTAACTGAAAATATCTTTGTTTTCAATTCCGGCATTCGTCATCAACGGAAGTTCACGATGCCATTGAAATTCTTAAAAAGATGCAACTTCTTTCACAACATTTGGCTTAACGGCCACGACAATTCTTGCGAAAGTCGTGAACATAAATATTTTTTCATATAATTTAGGAATTAAATTGAAAAATCTGATTTTACTAATGCTATGCTATTAATTTTATTTTATTTACCTTATCGCCTTGATATGTCGAGATAATAAACGGACACCACGTTTCTATGACTCTTATTCTTTTTTGATTTGTTGTGCGGCGAAGTTGCCGCCAAAACCTCTAATGAACATCAACTTTTTCAATCGCTCCTCTGCCCGACTTGAGAAAGCGCCTCGCCGATATTCAGAGCACATTTATTGCACAGAAATTTCAAATACATTACTTTTCGTACAAGCAACTTTGGTCGAATATTTCATAATTTATGCCCGCAACGCAGGTTCGGCCAAATAATAATTATTTAACCGTATCATTTTTCTCTGCGTTGCTTCTTATATCAAGGGCCAATGACAACCCAGGACTAAGTAAAACTCGGTCTTGGTCGATGCTTCAATATCGCTAAACACGCTCAGATATTCAGGCCACGGTACAGGTCAGGGTAATAGAAATGATCCCGCACGGTTTGACCAAAGCGCTGCTTTTATTGTAAAAGGATTCATTAAAAATTATAAATAACGTGTTTTCAGTTTTTGCAATAAATAAACGCTGCTACATCCCTGGTAGAAACACATTCTATTTTTAAGGTATAAATAAAGCAAATGAAGATACCTAGTGACAGGGTATATTTCTTCAGTAGTAAATAGGAAAACATGTAACGTTTTTACGGTCATTGTAGCCGATTTATAGATACATTTTCTCAAACTATTTTTTAAGTATTTAAGACCCATAATAGTTAGTTTCGTATCAATGTATTTGTGGTTATGATTCAAATTTATCATAAAATATGGTTAAGCTAGGTGTAATATATAGCCTAGATAAAAGATTAATATCGTTATTCTGCTTTCTTACAAAAATTCATTGACTTCAATCATTATTTTAATTAGTTAATTATAAATGTTCTTCCGCAATAAACTAATATTTTAGTGTGATTTTTAAATAAACAAACCATTCACTAATAAATAATAAATTCCTTAATATTTAAAAATTGATTACAAATATGAACACACTGAGATTTTGGAGGTGAAAACAAAAGATAACTGAATTCGCGATGGGTACACCCACTGATTTGTTTATTATTTGCCTTGAACTCTTTAACTGTGACGGATAAAATCTTCAATGTCTATTATTTATACATATTACTTAAGGTTATTTTAAGTTTTCTTATTTAGCATATAAAGCTCAAAATTCCACGCACTATCATCAGCTGCCTATTGAAAATAAAAAAAAATTGAAATTTTTTTATAAAGGTATTTTATTTGTATGTTCATTCGTTGAATGCTATTAGCTGACTGAGTCACGTCTCTAACCCATGAATTACTTCAGGTTTCATTTTTAATGCGTGATGCGTGTGTAAGTGCGCCGCGAAATTACCGCCGACATCAGCTTTTAAAGATCGTTTCCCTGGCTTCGACTCGTGAGAGCGCCTCGCCCATGCACGAAGTACGTATAGTTTACTTGCACTTTTCAGAACTATGATAAATATTATCCGCGTGTCCGCAACGTGGGTTAAGCGCTCTGACATATTATTTGATTTTTTTCCTACATTATATATTATTATATCTATAAAGATTATTATATAATATGTTTATCATTATACACGATCTTGGTCCGATGCATTTTGCGCCCTCAAACACGTTAAAACGCCCGGGCGACGGGTGAAAATTCCGATAATATAACGTGCCTGCGCACAGTGTCAACAGTGGAGCTCCTTTGAATTTTTAGATTAAATGCAATTGTTCTTGACTAAATGGAATCTTTAGATAAATCAATTATTGTAAAATTCCCAAAAATGTTATTATTTATTATCAATACAACCTAACTGATAGAAGGTCAGTGGAAAAGAGTGTAATGGTTGCGCTCACGCTTTTATAGTTTGACCCCCCTCCCTCGATTGCTGCAAGCGTTTTCGAAAAAATTGAAAGCTGCATTTGAACCTTCGAGAAGCTGGTTACGTTAACCACCTTACGGCCTTGCGGCTCCTAATATACCAAATTTTAATCTTTCTCCAGTTTTTTAGAGTTGGTGCTTTTAACTCTAGATTTTTATTTTATTCAGTTTTTTCAGAGTTTTCAGCTTTCGAAAATTCTCACGATTTTTCATCAGGTAAAAACATGGATTCAAAATTAAAGCTTTCGAAAACCTTTAATTCTTCGGGCACTGCAACGGTGTCTCAAAATACATGTTTTTACATATGAAACAAATGTTGTTTTTCCAGTCACAGCACTATATAAAAGTGTTGCGTTCCGAAAATATCTAATGCTTCTTTAATAATAGATTCATTTGTATTTTTAAACCGTTACGAAATTTTCCACTGTCTTTCTGTACATACATTTGACAGTATTATATTTTAACAAATACAATTTTTATTTTTTTAATACTCTTATTTATTTAGAATTAATGAATTGAATTTAATCATCTTTTGTTTTCTTAATTTCCCGAAGATCGAGAAATCTCAACATTTCACATCCTATATTGTTGTTTACAAAAATATTTTATTTTTAAATCTCTATGGATACGTAATAATTAGTGACTCAAATAGTCTTTTATTTATTTATTTATTATAAATTTTATTATTATAATTTATAACTACACTTTTCATATCATTTCAAACGCAATTATTCTAATTACGTACATTAAATCTAAATGATGAAATTCGGAACTGCATTAAAAACCCTATTAATTTAATTCCTTAACCTATATTTAAATTATAGAAACATAATAAGAAAACAAAAGAACGCTCTCTTTTCAATTAATGATTTAAATGACCACAGGACATTTACTATTACGTATATGTGTGTGTGTGTGTGTAGAATTCATAACAAACAATAATAAATGGAATAAATTATATGTTTGTTTTATATATATATGTTATTTATTGAAATGAAAACAACTAAACGATTTAAAATTGTTTTATTTTAATCACCTTGTTTGCTGGACGTCTCGAGATAAACTGAACTCACGTTTCTATGCAACCATTATTCTTTTTTTTATTTGTTGTGCCGCGAAGTTGCTGCCGAACTCTCTCTAAGAACATCAACTTTTTTAATCGCTTCTCTGCCTCCGACTCGAGAAAGCGCCTCGCCAATGTTCAGAGCACACATTTATTGCACAAAAATAAAAAATGTATTACTTTTCGAACAAACCTCTTTGGTCAAATATTTCATAATTTATGCCCGCAACGTAGGTTCGGTCAAATAATAATTATTTAACCGTATTATTTTTCTCTGCGTTGCTTCTTAGACTAAGTAAAACTCGGTCTTGGTCGATGCTTCATCATCGCCAAACTCGCTAAGGCATCCAGGCTACAGTACACGTCGCGGCAATAAACGTGACCGTGCACAGTTTGACCAAAGTGTTGCCTTTAATGTCAAATGACGATTGAAAAATTTTAATTGACGTGCTTTCAGTTTTTAAATTAAATAGACGTTAAATGACTTTCAACGGTTTTCATATAAGTGGTGATTATTACAACTTCATCTATAACAATATACTTATCAGAAACAAAATTAATTCTAACATTTAATAATTAAAAGGAGTCGGTAACAATAATAATAATATTCAAAAAAAGCAGAAATTTAAATGCAAAGTAGCCTCTTATAAATAAATTTAATATCTAATAATTAAGTACATTGCAATTTCTTATTACGATTCGTAAACAATATGTTATTAATTATTAATTATTAAACACTATGTTATTAATTAGAAATTAATTGAAATTTTCATTTGTTATTTGCTTCGCCTTTAGAAATTGTTAAATTAATTAAATCAATACAAATTGACTTTTAATAACAATTCGAAAATACGAATATATGAATCGGTCATTTTTATTATTCCTTACTATTATCATCATTATTATTTTATAAAAAATTAAATTGCCGTTAGAAAATTATTTAAATCTTAAAAATCTTAAACTAAACAATATAACATTTTTCGATTTAAAAAAAAGGTAATTATTCATACATTACTGAATTTAACTGATCATATAATGTTAGTATAGAAATCCCGATATATCTCATTTCCTCTTTTAAACTTTAATGTGCATCTCATCGAATTCGGAAAGAACGTTTGGTTTTCTGCTTAGATACTTTAATATGTCTGTTTCAGCTTACGATCAACAAAAGGCCAGTCTCACTTGTTTATTCACAGACTCGCAAAAGAACCCGTAAATATAGTGTTTGACAAAAAATAATCCAGATAAGAGTTCTTTTATTGAATTGGAGACATGTTTTGAGAAACTTTCGCTAGACCTGAGAATTAGTCTTTGAGGGCATATGAAAGTAAACTTTTTAAATTAACCAATAAAAACTGAGATTAACATTCTTCTGACTTTAGAAGATAAATTGGCTCTAAACGTATTCTATGTGAGCTCAGAATATTCAACACTGACCAAATGTCGGATAAACAATGGGTGTATCGTCGAGAATCCGCCCTTCTTCGTTCGGAATCCCGAATTTGACGTGGATGGGTAGCTGATCAGGTTATCAAATAAAACACAAAATTTTTGGGCATTGTGGGAAATTCCCTTTATTGGCCCTAAGGAAAAAAGCCGTACGGCATAAAAACCCTTGATGCAAATTAATTGTGCATTTATATGCATGTGTGTATGTGAATATGTATACTTCTACGTATGTACGTAAACTTATATGTATATACGTTTATGAAAATGTCTTCATATATGGTCCACGTGAATTGGACCGGTGTGTAGCTACACGTGAGAGTAATCTGCGAATAACAGTTAAGAACATCATTTCTTAATTATTTTTCAAAAATTCTACGGCTTCAATTGGACCATTTGCTGAAATAATGCACTTTTTACAGAAACAATGACAAAGTACGATAAAAATTAATTTATTCGACAATCTTTAAAGGCGCCCAAAAGTGCAGGAATTATTCTGTTCGTATTTCTCGTGAAAAATAACAAATTTCATTAGTTCATTCGTGTATTTTCTACTCAAATGGCTTAATTTCCATTCGCTATCGAAATAACATTCATAATTTACCTCCCCTAGGGAAAACAATTTCTGCCTTACTAATGAATTATTCACATTGGAGTATTTTTCTTCTTAACTTTGTAAATGTAAACCATATCTTTCACCGTTTATCGTTATAATCGCATAATAATGATTTTTTAACGAACAAATATCTTTCAAATACGTCGCCGATTCGAGATCAACGACAAATTACGTAAGCGCATTAATTAAGAGACGCAAACTGGCTTAATCCCACACTATCGGAATAATTAGAATCGACGAAACTGCTTCGCCCCGCTGCTAATTGAGCCAGATCTATTCTATCGGATATTTTCGACGAATCGATTTGTGCGCGTGGTAGGGGGTGGAGGGGGGGAGGAGGAGGGCGAGAAATATTAACGGAAACTCCCCGTTTTCCATTTGTCGCTCTGCTGAAGATTTCGAGGAGCGGCCGAAGGGGGATGAGGCTCATCTCGGTGCACAAGCGGCAACAGCATTGATTTCTCTTTGAATTCTTCACTTAAGCCGAAATAGTTGAATAACGATCGTCAAGCGAATTCCTCCGTTGTTATACGAGGATGCAGTAACGTGCTTGCGATATATTTTATTCTCGTATTTTTATTTCTGCATGCTTTTGCTTTTCAAATAAAGTTTCTGGTTTCGAAATATTCGTATTTAACTTTTTGTACGGCATTAATATTAATTATTATTGCAAAATATTAGAACAAACTATAACTAAGTTCGAAATCGCTGCATATGGCTTATCAATTGTTATAAAAGCGATATTGATTATTATTGACGATATACGTTAGAATTCATATTATCATGTGGCAGTTTTCATTTTACTACGTTAATCCTTTCCTTCGTTACTCAAAAAAATTCGATACCCATAACATGGATTGAATCGCTTTATTTATTTTCACTAATTAATTGCTTTTCGTCGCTATTGTAGAAGCTAATTTCTTTCTATCAAAAAGAGCCTTCAAAATTCTAATTTTAAAGTGTAATCCAATATTGATAAAATGGCTTTTTTTTAAATATTTTTTGTTGCATTAAAATAAGCATTGAGAATATGATATATTTTTTATTCCAATTACATTAAAGAATTGAGTTTTTTTTCATTGCCGTTCATTTTTTTTTCTCAACAATATTGGTAAAAATTCAATATTGATACTAATGTATTAATGAAATTTGGACAGAAAAAAAATCGTCGTATATATATGAGATTAAAAGGGATGAAGGAATCGATTCAAGCGCCCCTATCAACTGCAAACAAACTAAAGACGTCTAATAAAAATTTTCTCTGTAATTAACTATACAAATGCAATTTTTGATAAAAATTCTAAAATTTTAAAACAACACGCTATATTTGAACAAGTGTGGATACAAATGTCATATATTACAAAGATGAAAAACTAAGTCATAATGAAAAATGAAGCTAATTTCTAACATTTTCTTCTATGAATATTACGAATCTTCATATTCTGATCTTCTTACTTAAGTTACCGTTAGAAAATAACGCATTTGTTTCCAAATTTTCAATCATCGGATGTCGCGACAGTCTATGGGTAGAGCAAATATTTATAATTTTATATTCAAAATAACTATTGATGATTCTTAAATTCACTGACGCTAGCCGGCAAATGTAAGAGTTACTTGGCTGCAGTCAGCGGCCAGCCGATTACTTCTATCAGGAGAATGCGCTTTAAAATTCGGAGAAAAAATGCCTCACCTTCTTTTCATCCAAATGAGCCTTCAGTCCCTTTATTTTTAATTGAATACTGTATCGAATGATATTGTTTAATTTTTTTAAATATATACAAGGAAATATTATTCATCCGGATCGAAATTTGTAATAGAAACCTTTTACGACCGTTTTTCCTTAAAAAGGACCTTCGCTGCAAATTGTTTGCAAGCCAATAAGATAAATAAATAAATGAGAATAATAAAGTAATTATTCTCGGATCCGCCTTACCTTTTTAAAATATAAAAGATATGCGGACGATTTTTGTCAGATAACTTGTTTAATCAAATACTGTTACTCTCGTCAAACAAATCGTTAAATTTTCGCTTTACGAAAAAGCAGTAGCAGTTCGATTTTGTCCTTAAAAGCACAAGGTAATTTGGTGTCATTCTAATTTAGCTTTATTCAAAAGTTATATTAACGAAATAATTGTAAATAAAATTATTGTAAATTTGAACAATTTAAATATGATTTTTTATTAATAAAATTAATTTATTCTTTAATTTTAAAACGTTTTTATACATTTACGTAAAATAAATATATCACTTTTTTCATTCGTAGCGAAAACAATTATCAAGAATTTTTATTGAGAATGAAGTAAATTATATTTTTAACTTGTATTCGAAATCAGTTTATTATCTTTAATTAAGGTGTTACATATTGAAATTTCATAGCAATCTATTAATAACAAACTCCATCTATATGTTGATTAGTAAATATGGTTTCTTTATAATATTTCCAACAGTAAATTCAAATAAGCAAACTTTTACTACACGTATAAAGAAACAGACATATTGATTGACATAATAAATTCTCTTCGATTGAGTAAATACGTTTGTTTTAATGCAGCTCGCAAACTCCCGGATACTATCTGGACCGATTTTCAAACTTTGCACTATAAGCTCTCCGTATATGCTGCTAAAATTTTGACTCTGGCATTAAGCAGCATCGAGCAGCCATTATACGAAGCTCGTCCGACTTCAATGGCTTATCCCAAAATAGCATATTTCGACCAATAAAGTAAAATTATCCAATTGGCAATTTTGTTTGCAATCTTTCTATCCGCGGGGGGGGGGCGAAACTGTCAAGCGAAACTTTCTCGGAGCAAACAAAATATAACCAAAAAAAAAGGCAAGGAGACGCGTACTGCTAAAAATTCTTGGAGAACAGAAACGCGCCGCCCGTGAATCCTCCGCGAAAAACTGCCCATCCCAGGGGCAATTAACCGACCTGAACCTCGCCCCCGACGATTCCAACATTCCCCCGCGGGAGGGCGCGCCTACCCGCGCCGATCGAACGCACGGCAAGAGCGCTCTCTATAATTCCCCAATGACGTCTACAGAGTTGAAACCAGTCACGGCGGCGCGCCCCATTCGCCTCGGCGACACCGAACGCGAGAGCCATTGTTAATTCAATCGCGAAAGTTGGCCGAGAGAGACCGAGCCAGAGACCGAGAAGGAGAAATAGAGAGGAGGTGGGGAGAAATGAAGAGGGCGCGAGAAATGAAATGCGAGGAAATTGACGCTTGCGAACGAGATCGACCCGAGCCTCGTGGGCACGGGCGGGATTTAAGGAAGGCTTGCTCGGAGATCAGATTTCTGCGAAATTGCATGCTCTATGAACGTTCCATCGATAAATCATAATATTGTCCAATATTTGCTGCCGTTTAAGTTGTTTTTTTTCGAGAAGAAACATTTTCATAATGAAAACTCGTCCTTTTCGCTGTTGTTTCCTCTTTACTTTATGTTTCGAAAGTACCTCCATTATGTTTTTTATACAGATTGTACGCCCGTTTTTACTCGCCTCGACTCGGCCCGCTAATTAGACGTATCAAGCTAAAAGCACTCCGCGGGTTCGCTCGTACAATTTCAGTTTCAAAAGATCTTTTTTCTGGAGGCAAGTATTGTTTCAACGAAATTTCTTAATTTCTCTGATTAATATACTAAAATGTCTTTTAATTGGATGAAATTCGTTCTAAGTAAATTCTGAAATTCAAATTTATAATATTGCATTTTGTTTTAATCCATTATATATGAGCCCTCCTCATTAGTACTGATGCCAAGTGCCATATTAAAATAAAGCGTGCATTGTCCTATATTGAATCAACTATTTTACATTTCTATAGGTTAACGGGATCGCGTGATTTTGGCAGATTTTGGAATCGTATATAATCCGCTTTCAACTACTGTAATTCTGAAAGCCGCGTTAATTCGAATCCGAAAAATTTTCTGCATATCCGCCTCCTTTAAGTCCTGCAATTTTGAGGCGATTATAATTCGAGGCATAAAATGTAATTAGCCAAAAATTCCGAGTTCAGTTGAATAATTTTCGTAACTTTCAACGCTAAAATAATAAAGTACCATTTTAACATAATGGCAGCATAATGGAATTTTCGAGAAAAATGAAAGATTTTCAGAAATTAAATTTTATGTATAAAATTACTTTGGGATAAAAGGTTTTATTAATAGAATTTAGGAGAACGCAATTTATGCAGTTTACGTCTATATTCGTATTCCATATAATATTAAATAATATTAGTAATTATTTCATGAGTTTTATAAAATTATGATTTTTTAAAAATCTAAATTAAAATTTTAGAGGCAGAAAATTTATTCAATTCAAATCTTACGATATATTTCACGAGCGTAAATTTTTTGGATAAAGCATGCAAGTGCTCATTTAAGAAATCAAAATTTGGCCTTTAAGGCGACTTAGACCCAATGTCTTTTGTCGATCACGCAACTTTCGTGCGATGTATTTTCTCGAATACTACGACCCTTAACTACGTTAATCGGCGTCATCGTTTACTTTTATAATACCATGTACATACATAAATTTCTCAGACCGTGGGCGGCACGACGACGGCGACATAATTTCCGTGTATTTATCGCTCTTTTATCGAGTGCCTCGGTGTTAATAGGGCGATAATCGCCGGCTAAGCCGCTTATTACATCCACGCTTCGGCGCGGAGAGATGAGCGTATCGAGGGCGCGGACGCGCTCGTAAAAAATAGGCAAAGATACGACGTTGGAGCTCGTTCGATTAACTTTTGGCCCCGTCCCTCGGCGCGATAAATTTCGTACATAAATCGACCGAAAGGCGAACGAGGCATAAAATTTGCGTTGGCGCGTAATTTTCAAAGGGTCATAACTAATTTTACTGTGTTACTGTTCGGCTATCGATATAAATATGGCGTCATTCATTAGCCATGACAAGCAGTTATATAAATCGAGAAGTTTGTTTGATTTCCTTTCATTACTTCTTCGTTTTCGAGCGTTGTTTATTCATTCGAGTTGCTCTTGCTCGCTCGCTTATTCTGGAGAATGGTCGTCTATATATTTTCCGATATTTTCAGAGTGTTTTTTTTCTTGCTATTGTTATGCATTTCGGGCTGTTCTCTCATATTTTTGTCCAATATTTTCGTATTCCGATATATTTTTTGTTCGCATTATGCTAGCATATGGATTTCTTTATAGTCATGCATTTTAAAGATTTTCAACAGGTAGGCACAGAAGCTTATTTGAGTTCTTAAATCAATTTATCCAAAAATAGGTGGATACTAAAATTAATTGAATAATTCGATAATTTGTCTCCTTATATATATATATATATATATATATATATATATATATATATATATATCGACGAAACACGTTAATACTTACTACCCATATTATTTCCGAGATAAACAACAAATTACCAGCACAGATGCGCCGTTTTCTACCGACATACCTATTTCAGTCGAGCATCGGAGAACACTGTTCTATCACTATATATATATATGGAACCCGGCTCAATGGACGCCGTACAGGAGGAAGACTAAATGCGTTACTTGTACCTTTTCGGACAACAGTTGTCTCGGGAAGATTTAGGAGAGACACAATGATAGAGGCTACGGTTCCTCGATCGGTTCATATACCAAGCGTTGGGCATCGAACGTTAACAACGTTGTCACGTCCTGTATTTAATTAAATGTGTACTAGGTGTTCTGGTTGGGAGGCGGAGTTAAAAAACAAAAATGTAAAACGTTAGTTTTCAATTTGATTTAATTCGTTGAACAGCAAAAATTTGTCTATGTGGCTTGCGCTCAGAGACTAATTTTAATCTACCAGCAGATCTCCTTACAGCTCGCGAAGTCACCTCTCATAGTTATTTACTATTGTCTTTATAGACAATGCGAATGGCAAATGAAAATGTTTAAATATCCGTTTGTTTTTATTTTTTTTTTTAATCACATAAGATTATATAATTCCAAAACCAATGTATTTTATTTATTAATAAAATTATTCAAAATATTTGACAACTCTTTGTTGACTAACGGCCAAGCCGAGATACACTCATTATGCGTAGGCGATTTTCATTTACAAGGAATTATATGCCACGTGGTCTATGACGTCCCAGATAGGTTTGCATCTACCTGGTCGTACGGCATAACGACTACGGAGCAACTCCGATTGCCCCGCACATTAAGAGCCATCCAAAAAGTGCGTCCAACCTTTAATTCTAACAAAACTTCTCCCTTTTAAATATTATGAATTCCCATTATTTTATTTAAATTCTAAAATCTTCATTTTCCACTCGCTTTGTCTTTGCAAAAAATTTAACGAAACTTTCAACAAACATGATATATATATATAGCAATATGGCTGGTTTTAGTCCAACAATAAATTAATTAATTAAAATAATTTTATTTAAAAATCATAATATGATGAAAAGTATTTGTAAACAATAACTGAAAGTTATTGCACAAAAACTCTATATTCGGATGTAAAATTTTGCGCTCTTATCCATGTATATAATATAAAGTAGGGGTTTTCAATTAAAAATTTTAATTTAACGTTGTATTGTACTTAAAATTGAAATCAAAATCAAAGTCATGGCCACCGAAATTCTTTTTTTGAAAGCCGATCAGTTTTGTGTTAAACCTTTTTTGATAGGATCTCATGTTGCAATCATCGGAGGGCTCGTATGTTTTTGGGACTCCCTTTTATAACAAAACTTTAACAATTTTTTTGGATTTTAACGAAAACTAAGACTTCTGATCAAAATAAATTAATGAAAATGAGTATAATTTATTTACATTATCCGCCTACGATAGTATTACCATTTCTACCAATACCTAACAGATTTTTTACATACACTACTATCATTAGCATTATCACAAAATTAATTTTTATGGATTTATAGTTAGTAATGTCAATACAGAATTATCCGAAATCCAAGTCAGAAGCCAAATCCCAACTTTTCTATCTGTAAAGTTACAAAACCAAAACTCACGAACCCCAAACCTACAAGCTCCAGCTCCACAAGTTCATCTCACTCAAATCGACAAATCATAAATCCGTTAAGCCGAAATTCACGAGACCACAAATTACAAATTGAATTTCAAATTACCATTGCAATCCTTTACTCCAAGTCCATTAAAAATTGCCCAAACCAACGAATATTTAAGTATATTTTATATAATACTGAAAATCGATTAAAAAATAGACTTTTATTAAAACCATTGATAATCGATAAATCAGAGTACAATATCCAATTAATTCCATTAAATTCAAAATTACACCCCTCCTCTGTTCACAGAGCGGACGAACGATGATTTGATTCGTCGCGCGCAGAAGTAAGAGGAGGTGGAGGAGGACGAGGACGCCCCTCATCCGAAATAGCGACCCACCTCTCACCATCAACAGCGCCGCCTATAAGGACAGGTGAGGATTATGCACGATCTCCAGACGAAGAACTCGGGGATGTCGTTTCTGTTCGCGCGCGGCCCGCCGCGACGGGGTCCCGTGCTCTGCGTCGCGGCGCTCCTCTCTCTCCTGGTGCTTTATCAGCTCGGGATCATCTGCAGCGCGCCGAAGGAGCCAAGCGCCGTAATGGTGTCCAAGGAGGTGAGTTCTTGTTGTTGTTTTTTTTCTTGTTTCTTGTTTTTCATTGTTTCCTTACTCATGCATGGGTATGAAGTAATTGCTTCGAGGCGACGAGTAATTGCTCAAAGTTCTTTAGATTGTTATAATTCAGCCGACAAAATGATTATTAGAAATAGCAAGCAACTATTGCAATAACAAATCTAATAAATCCAAGACTTTATCTATGATGATGGTTGCGTTTCTATCGTATTCATTTAAAATTTTCTGGGCTAGGAATTCGAGTGAGAATGAGGTAAAAAACAAGTATATTCAAAAGTAGATGGTTAGATAGCTTTTAAAGTAGTCTATCAGAAATTTTTTTAGCTGGATGCCTATTTAGTTATTAGCGGTTAATGATATGAGGGTTGCCTGCGATTTTAGGATTATCCTTTTGTCATTTTCTCGTCCTGGTTTCGTAAATGGAGAAACAAAATAACAAAATGTTCCATTCTTAAGACGTCAGTGTTCAGTTTTTTTTTAAAAACTAGATACAGTTTATAATAGTCATTTAAAGATTTTACAATCTGATTCGTAAACATAATGTTTTACTTAAGATGAAAGATTCGAATAAAAAAACCACTATGGATGATGCGACCAGTAATTGTAAGTGTTATTTGAAAGGTGAAAATCCGTTTACATTTACTAAATCGACATTTACGAAAACATTAATATTACAGTATCTTTAGGAACTAAAATTCTAATAAACCATATATAATCTTTCAATACACTGATACATAATTCAAATTTGTCATTACTATTTTAAAAAAGTAAATTTTTAGTATATTTTTAGCATCATGTATTCGCAATATTTTTACGTGAGAATAGTATTTCTAATAGTCTTCAAGGTATTGCCAAAGAAATCTATGCACAAGAAAGATATTTATTTTGAAAAATTACCGTAAGAAAGTTGCTGCTACTAAACATTATTTGAAAGTCTACATTTTGCAAAAATTTTCGAATTACCAAGAAGCATGGCTAATTACACAGGATGAAAAGAATTTTGTTCAGTAAGCAGATCATGCTTTTCTGAGCTTTTTTGATTCGCTGAATTCAAATGTGGCCGTAGAGATGAAATATCCTAAAAGTGAAAAAACGCCATTTTTTAACATATTTGAGGTTGTGTAGAAATTCGAATTATTTTTATTATTAAGCAACTGTACAAAATATCAGGAAATATGTCCTTCTCTTGAAAGAACCATTCAGTTTGTCCAAATAGCTGTTTTTCGCTGAGAAATCGTATTTTTCTGCATTATCGAAAAAACCGCTTAACGACTAAGATGTCCAGTGATCGATATGACACACATATAAAAAAAGCTTAAGATTCATTGGCGAAGGGTATTTGGATCGATGGTCTTTAAGATTTGGAGTTTAAAATCAGAAATTATTAAACTTGAGGTTGTTGGTCTTGGCTTTTGGCGTGTAGGCTTATTACTGTTACTAGGCTTGGGTTTTGTAGGCATGGGATGGGATGATTTGAGATTTATTGGCTTTTCACAGGTATTTTAAAGAGAAAGTCTTGTACTTTTTGATAACTATGTATAGTTGCTTGATAAAAAATTGATGATGTTACTTAACCTCAAAGATGTTAAAAAGTAGTGTTTTTTGCACTTTTAGTTTACGATATCTCAAAATATCTCAAAATTTTGGATTGCGTGATTATCAAAATTTTTGAGGGACTCATGTTGAAAATCGATTTAATGGAGGCATGTTTTACTAAAGAAATAAGATTCGCTTGCGTACGTAATATATTTTATGTTAAGAAAAGGTTTATACAAACTCTTCAAGATATTTCAAAAGCATGTTAATGATTTTTTATCGAATTCACTGAATTACAAGAAGCTTTGAATTCTTCGCTTTTTAATTCCGCAAATTAAAATTCAATATCATTAGAAGCATCTTTAGATTTTTAAGGAGGCTTCGGTTATTTTTTAGTTTTTACACCATTATCGTAATCAAAAATCGACGATAAATAAAAAATACTTCCCTTTCCGACGGCTTCTTCCACGGATTGTTTATGTGAGCGCCGTTAAATCCATAAAATATTGCGTGTACGGAGCGCGAGAAAAATCGAACCGCTGAGTCTGCAATAAATTTCCCGATAAGCAAAGACACCCCTGGGGGCCACTCCGTATATCGAAACGGGCCCCCCCCCCCCACCTGCAACCGCCGAACGCCGCGAGGCGTTAGTCAATATTTGTCGACCAAAATCTATAGAGGCCCGCGTATAAGTGCGGAACAAACGCGCTAGGGCGCTACTGCCTCGCAAGATTTCATTTCGTCCGAGATATAAATAAATACGCGGAGTCTTAGACGTACAAAAATACAGCTGGTTACAATGAGTAAGTTTTCATTTTTTTTTTTAACATATATTTTGTTCAATGTCGAGCCGATATTGTGAGCCCCGGTTTTCCGTTCACGTGTAAAGTTAGGGCCATACGGGAGAACCAAAGGATACAGGAAGGATTTTACACCCACGTGCGCTCTCTTTCTGTCTCTCTATCTCTCTGTCTCTCTTTCCTCGCACAATTTCACAATCTAGACGCACAGGTTGTCAGACTTCAGTCCAGTAATTGATACCGCGCAGTCAACGAGAGGCAATTAACCCTTTTTCTCCCCTTAAGGTAATGCGCTCACTCGACCCCCGTCCACCCCATCCCGCCTTACCCACCTCGTAAAAATCTTAATCACATAAGGGGGGTGGAGGGGTCGGTAATTCGAAGATCACCACTGAGGCGCGCGAGCAAACGACGCTCGTCGTCGGTTTTATAATTGCGCTACTCGGTCCCTTCATACCGGCCCGAAGCCGCCGCGTACAGGCTAGAAAGAGCAGAGGCCCGTGAGAAGAATCCGTAAACCCCTTCTTTTCTCGGTTCTCTCTATCACTTCCTCCCCCCCCCTCTCTCTCTCTCTCTCTTTCCCCTTGTCGCCGTCCTCGGTCCGAGCAGATTTTCCTTCACCTACTTTTGGGCCGAGAGCCAAGTCGCGCGGTTGAAAGCCGGCTTTCGGGATTTAGGAGGAGCCGCCCGTGCGATCGGGAGCTTTTTTCCGGGCATTAAAGTTGTTCATTAGATGGGCGGAGCTTTATTGAAGAGGCTGGAGAATAGGATAGTTATAATTCGCGTTTGATTGATGGTGAGACGGAAGGTGGTGAAAGTTGTATTTTAAAGGTGGAATATTTACGGTTTCTGGTCGAAATACTTGTGAACTTTATTTGGGAGTATTTTTTAAAATACTCACTTATATTAACAATATGTGTTTTATTTCGTAATAGATGTCCTGGACATATTTGTATACTATTGGAATTCAAAGTTGTCAACTTATTTTAAACTTCATATTCAATATTGTTTTACTTTTATTTCTTTATTTAGCCAGTACAAAAATGTTTATAAAGTAAACTCGGTGAATTTTACAAGAAGCAAACAGAGATATCTGTGCGCAGAAACCAGCTCTAAAAAAATCATTTAATATAAAATATAAAATACAGAAATCTTATATTCTAAAC
Organism: Sycobia sp. Sy_11; assembly: GCA_018907035.1. Classification (NCBI taxonomy): domain Eukaryota; kingdom Metazoa; phylum Arthropoda; class Insecta; order Hymenoptera; family Epichrysomallidae; genus Sycobia; species Sycobia sp. Sy_11. Next base: position 2,184,423 of record JACCIC010000001.1, read on the forward strand.
CAGATTTAAGTAGGTAACAACAACACATTTTCTTACAATAATTCTTATTATTATTATAAAGACCATCTCATGCTCTTCTACTATAATTTGAAATAGAATTTAAAATATGGCAACGTTCTAATTTCATTTTAGTCCAAAAAGTAGTATAACATCGATATTTCAAACCGTTTGACAGTTTCTGAAAATTTGCAATAAGAAGAATGATATATGAGAAAACAATTTTGAAAAATATAGATATATGGAATTTTGTCAATTCAAAGTTAACAATTAGTATTTTTTAGGTAATAAGCGATTCAATAATTTGTTTAAATTTTTCGCATGTATATATTGTTTTTCTTTTCTTTTCATTTTCAAAAATTAAAAAAATTATTTCGTTTAATAATCCTGCCATTTTACGAATAAAGTCGGGATGTGTGGTTTAGAGCGAAACGTCTATTATCTATCAATAATCCACATCGAAATTTTTACTTTAATTGTTAAATTAAAAAATCGTACTTAACATAAAACATATAAATCTATGAACGGGTAATATGATTTATTATTGTTACTCTTTAGCTGGTTGAGTCATTTCGGGCGAAAGGCTTGCCTTCGTTTCCGATACGCCTTAAGTGCGAAATCCAAGCGTGATTCTAGTCTAGCGGTAAGAGACAGTTTGATCCGGAAGTATTGTTTCCAATGAACACATTCCACGTCGGTGTCAACTCTGCCGTCAAAGTCGCGCGTCGAGCCAGCCACTCGGCAACCGTGGCTCTTCCGTCCTGTTTACCGACGACGTTACGTGCTCGCATCGATCGCGTCGGAACAGCCCCGGAGCGGCGGATCAAAGGCCGACGAGCGGCGTCTCGCCTCTTGACCCCTACGCCCTCCCCCGCCCAACCCTCGGCCGCGATTCCACCATGGGCGATGGTCTTTTTCATTTTTCAAAGGCCGACCGGCCTGCCGACGACGGCTTTTGTCCGTCTCGTTCCCGATCCGACAGGGGACGGAGAAGAAAAATTGCCCAAGAAAAGAGGGCGGGAGGTTGGGGAGGTGGATAACCGGAAGAACGGCGCAGCTCTTAAAAGGCTCGGCCGCCGGGCGAGTTAATGAGTGCGCGGTCGTGGGGGTCGCGGACTTCTTTTCGGTTTTTTTTGTTTTTTTTTTGTTTTCGTTCGGCGGACAGCTCAGCGTCCCCCCTCCTCCTCCTCCATCCCCTGAATGTTCGATCTCGGTACACTCGATTGGGTCGTATATACGCTGGCTCTGGGGCATAAATAAGCAGACGTCGAGCAGTGACAAAGTTCGAACTGCGCACGCGGGAGTTTATAATTAATACTGCAAAATTGTTATCGATTTGATAGATATGAAATACGCTTAAGTCGAATTTAATTACCTGTTCCAATTTCCGCTATTCGTTGTCACTCGGGTTTATTAATAATCGCGTGTCCAGTGTGGAGAATTAATTTAATTTAACAAATATTCGAGTACCGAACAATGAATCTATACAGATATCAATGGATTAATCTCGACACACTCCAATACAGCTCTCCTTCGATTAATTATCCAAGGACCGTTCAGCATCGAGCATTTTCGAATTCCCTCGAACGAAAAGAGCATATACTTTAAGTCTGATACTTGGCGCAGATGATGCTAATCACTAAGTAAACTCATTGCCGATTCAATGACTGCGTGAAGTCGAATTGTACGAGTCATTTTAATGTCTCTAGTATCGCTCGTGTACGTGAACCTGAGTCAGAGCACGATAATTGATCTGGTTTAATAGGTAGTTCGATGCAAACTTGAATAATGCATAATAGTAGATTATAAACATTCACTGATTAGAATAGAAAAAGATTGGCATAAAGTTTGCCGATTAATGAAAATGAAAATTTATGAATGATGAAAATTTATCGATTAATTCTTGAGTAATATTGTATGTATTGATTAACATACTGTACTTTTGAAAAAAAAAACGAAGTTACAATTTTAACCAAGAAAAGTGTCGACTGTGATAATTGTCTGACTAGTTGGTAACTCCGTATACATGCGCTAAACTCTCAGCTTCCTCAAAAATAGGATTCATTTTTAGTATATCTCACCGAGCTCTTCGAACGTTGTTAGTCTTAGATTAACTGCGTCGATTTTAAAAATGAATGCGTTCTTAATGAAATCTTGATGCGAAACGGTTTCTATTCAAGATCGGACTTTTAAACTCTATCTTGTTGATTATTCTTAAAAAATATAAATATGATTTATTGAATAGATCCACAGCTAAATAAGAAGACATTCTAACGATTCTAAATTCAGAATGCATATTTTTATACGCGCGGCGTCAGACGCTCGAACTGATATTTTCGTTTACGTTCTGAGTTGTTCCAGCTAAACCACTTTGGATCAACGTGTCTTTAAAAACGACTTGATAAATTTGATACACGTGTTCCTTTAAGCTGTAAATAAGTACCTGTTTAAATTCTTCATCGGTATGATCCGCTTTTTGAGCGACTATCCTCAAGCCTAATTTAAAAAAAAGAAACTTTTAAGTTTTGTTCAATCAATTAAAATACATATGTAGACGAGTCCCTCGCTCCTTATGTATGTACGTAATGTCTTGCATCCATGTCTTCGTAGTGCATTATCAGTGGAGCACATTTGTATAATGAACTTACAACAGATGTGAGGATCAGCATTTGCATAATCTGTGCAGGGCAACGTTTCATGATCCCATATCGAAATGCTTTGCTGGACGAAGCGTCGAATGTCATAGCTAGTACTAAAACGATAGTTTATTCGCGCCCAGTTTCTTCCCGACTGTCAAAAGTTTCGGTATTCCAGTCACTTTATCATTTCTATAAATGGTCTTTGCACAGGAACCAACGGACCTTCAGATTCGAAGAAATGTCGTTGAGCTTCGTTTTTGCCGAAGGAGGACCTTCGAAAATATTAAATACGTTTGCTCAATAGATAGCTCCAAAATATCAGGCTGCACTTCCTTATGTTTGTACTTACTGTCTAAGGAATTCCAAGAAGATTTTAAAACAACCCATGAACTATTCCCGTCAAAATCAAGTCCAAGATACTGTTAGAATTCCATCGTATGGTATACAAAAATTATAAATATATTAGTTACGACCCATCTTTTCGTTTTTGTCAAGGTGTACATTGTATTCCTATCGGTATCAACTTCACTTGTAGTAGAGGAATCGCCATAAAATTAAAATGAAGCTCTATGTTCATATACAAGATCTTGTTAAATATATGTTTTCTAGTTATGAAAAAACAAGTCTTCATTGTTAAATGAACGATACACAAAACTAGCTCCTTGTACAATCAGTCCACGTGACAAATGGACAGAAAGGTCAACGCAATATATAAATGTTATTTGCACTGCCTCGTCTTCCCTCTTCTGTACTGCGCACTTGCGCATATGTAGAAGACTGCGCCAAGAGAAGTCTGCTAGCAATCCTCTATTTATTTCCTCCAATATCGTTCCTCGCCGCTTAAGAAACGAAGTGAAGAGGAAGAAAGTAGGAGAATCGATGATGCTCTGTGGATATATATATATATATATATATATATATATATATATATATATATACGCCGATAAAACACGCGCGCGGCTGGTGTGAGATTCTATAGTATATACAAGAGCTCGGAACTTTATCTCCTCGCTTAAAAAGTAGTGTCCCGTGCGCCGGACGTTAAAGTTTTAAGCTTGTATATGTGGTTTGCAGGGCAAGGAACATTTTTCACTGCTCGCTTGCTTTTGCGGACTTTCAACTGGTCCTGTTGTTGCCGTTTGAACTGTTCTTTTGTCTGTCTTTCGGCATAATTTACTCGCGCATTTAGTACAGGTTTTTATATAGATGAATATTTTTCATTCATTTTTTCCTCGATTGAAATAAATGTATATTCCATGCTGAACGAATTTCGTGCAGTTATTACGACGATTCTTATTTTATTTACATTCGATTGTAGTATAATAGGTTTCGAATTTGAGATCTTTTGGAAAGGGATTGCAAAAGCGTTTACTGGCACGACGTTATCCCAAAGACTGAGAAGCGTTTATTGTTTCTTATTTCATTTCAAATAAACGAAATCTGACATTTTATGTAAACGGTGCAATCATCGCAGTTAATTGTTATGTAGATTCATTGACTTTGTTTTCTATGTAATTACTAATCTATTTTCTAATTGCCATCTTTACGGAAAGCAGATACTCCAGATTTTACATCACAGTGATAAATGTCGATAGTTTTTTTATATACATTATCTTACTTATGAAAACTTCTCTATCGTAGAGATAAATAGTATTCATGTATACAATTACAGTTTAGAATCATAATTTTATTTGTATCAATAGATCTTTACGAAATATGTTTTTTGAAATATGTACATAGGGTAATATATATAAAAGTATATAAATCTAAAACACCAATACAAATATTTGCCCTTATCTTTATACATATCATATTAATATTCACTTCAAGTGTTCTCTACTTCGAACTTAATAAGTGTTCTATGTGCTTTAGAAAAAAGTAGGAATTTTATACAGTCTGTTCTAGAGCGCTCATTACTATAATTATATACTCTTAATTCATTCAAACAATCTTAGAAATTTTTTTTGGAACGGAGTTCTCTTGGGTCTGACATGTGTCTCAAAATTCCATACTTCCATAATGGCTGAATTTGGTTAAGCATAGATTGATAAACAATTCAGCAATAAAGCCATTCTCCAAGAAAAATACAGAGTGAAGAACTGTAAAAATTAACAATCTATAGAGGAACAACATATTTACAAAATATTTAGTACGAACAATTGCCGCAATAAAAGCATGCCTATACAATACATTGCAATGAATCATTGACGGTCGCTCTTAAAGTGATATAACAAACATATAAATAAATATCAGAAGCTACATATTTGCAATAGTTTCGAGATCTAGTACTTGGTTATATTATTAGTGACATTTTGATTATTAAAATTTTTGAATGCTATGACATCACTTACTACTTGATAGTCTAACCCCATGCTCATATATGCTGAATATGTATACAGTGTTCACAAATACGTTTAGTTGACATATTATGTTTGATATATACAAGTTAGTTTTGAAATATAAAAGAGATACGAGATTGGGCACATGAGCTGTCACAAAATTGAAGAGCATGTCCTTTTCACCTCTCTTCATTACTTTTTGACAATTGATAAGACCGGAATCTAGAAATTCTCATATTCAAAAATTAACTTGTGCGTATGTCCATATCGTTCAGCCGTAACTACTCGATCTATCAATATATTGAAGCTTAAATTTTATCAATCTTTCATTTCGAGGTTATTACCTGAAAAACTTCTCACGATAGTCACGAAAGTAAGTTCTGCTTCAATCCTTCTAAAGCAGTGTTTAATGCCGAGTCTTAAGTCTGTATCTCTGTTGTTGGCATTTCAGTATAGATTAACTGCAGTAGTCAGGTTTCTGCTGCACCAGAAAAGATTTGTACTAAAGGGACATAAATCTATGTCGTCAATCGTATCTTTAAGTGTACGAAGGAATCATCCTGAGGTTATGAACTAATTGAGACGCAGGAGTGCAGATAGTTCGTTCTGAGTTGGATGAAAAAACAGAAGGATTGTTACTATCAATATATTATTAGGTATTACTTAGAGTAATCCTGATTTCGCCCCATCAATTGATGTATAGGGTTCGCAAATGTGATCTTAATAGCTCATGAAGGCGATGATTGTTAACCGATTCCCGACAGTCTTCGCCATGTGTATTGAGGACGGTTCGCGGCTCCTTTATAAGAAAATTCACGTTACCGCAACGTTTGGAAATTGTCTAAATTTTCTATCAAATAGTCCCGTCTATTTTGTTTAAATCGAGCGGTCGGCCCTCGCGATCACAATTCCATTCTGGCGCACGATGGACGATCGCAGTCATAAAATCACCCCGTGTAACCTGGCAGTAACTGCAATAAATCGAGCCATATACCAATTTCGCTTTACAATATCCGTAATAGTGAACTGGCCGGTGGCTTCCAATGAAGGACGCGCGCGATATGAATCCGTTACCGCAAACGACCCGTTGGCCGAGTACCCTGCCCAAAGTGTAGCGGAGGACCCGTTGGGAGATCCATTCCGCTGTCAGGGCCGAGTCATCGTTGAATTATTAGGATACTCATACGTGCGTATCCTCGGCCGATCGAACAAAGTTGAAAATCTGAGAACGATCACAAAAAGCCATCGGTTTATATTCTACAGGTGAACGTGCTTTGGTACATGCTTACGTAATTCCGCTGCACTCGACTAACAATAGCAGGAGTCCTCGCTTCCCCGTTCCCTGTAGACTTATCGTACACCTTTTTAACCGATTTACCCGTGTGTACATTCTTCATACCCGCGTCCGGAAAAATAATAGGGAGCAAAGAACGATGCCCAAATCGCGCAAGGGAAAAGCCCAGCCGCTGGCGGCAGCGCGTCGCTATCGATTACCGATTCATTGTTTACGCTGCGCAGCCTTCTTTATCTCCCTGTCATTTTTTTTTTTTTCATTCTCCCATTCCTTTCCCCCCAGTTGTCGCGTTGCTCTCTTACGCAGCCTCCCCCCCTCTGACCGCGCCAATGCATGGAGTGATCGATGAGATTTGTATGTGGAATGAGGCAGGGACGCGTATATCGCGTACAGAGAGCGTGGGACGAACTAACTGTCTCGAGTGTTGCGACTTCGTAAAAACTTCGGCGCGTATATATGCATAAATGGACGAATTTGTCGATACGGTCGATGAGAGAAGTGATCAAAAGGAAGATAGAGAGAGGCAGAATTCAACATCTCTTTCGCTCTTTCACTCTGTCCGCTTCGGTGAAATTTTGCACTGTCATCCGATGTTTAATTGAAATAGGAACGAGCACCTGTGCTTGCGTTCGTCGAGGAGTTTGCTTTTGGTACGCAGAGTAGCTTTCGAAAGGACCTGCAATAATCTCTTGCGCTGCAAGCTGACGCGGATCTCTTTCGCTCTATTTTTCTCTTTCGATTCAGCTCTTCCTACCCCTTTTTATCTATCTATCTCTCTATCTCCCTCTAAATCTCTCTCTCTCTCTCTCTCTCTCTCTCTCTCTCTCTCTCCCCGCTCAAAATAGGAAATACGACGGAAACTGACTCTGAGAGAACAAATTTACCTTTGAAAGCGTGAATGTAGAGCTGTGGAACATATTGTGTTTTTGGTCATTCTTCTGAATGACAACTTTCCTTTATCTATGTAAAGATTTAAAAAAACAAAAAAACATTTTGTTTAAAGTCGATGGATTGGAACGCCTTGTCGATCCATTCTATCCTTTTTAACGCGAGACTCTTCAATTTTTATTTAGCGAAACGGATTCGACGTGGCCAACATCTGTCGGCGTCATTTATACACTTGAATAAATACTGAACTCTCTGAATTTGAACAAGTGGAAACCCGGTTACTACTAATAGATCAGTCGGATTATTCGCCATTCTCACAGTCCTGCTTCGCTTTGCGCTGCGAAAAAGCAAATAATCATCGGTATATCGGCTATGCTTTTAATTCATTTATTAGCATTAATTCGATGTTCACGGGTTCGTATTGCTTTTAGCTTCCTTTGCAATTTAAATAAGAAATTTTTCATTAAAAAGCTGGAAAGCATCAAACGCCCTGTGAACATTAAAGCCACGATTGCGCATTTGTTGCAGCGTCTTGCTTTATTTAACACAATATATTCTCATTTGTTCGTCTCTGCAGTCAAGCTAGTTTCGCAGACGATTTAATTTAGTTATTCAAAATTTTACAGTCGGATGGCCGTGCACGTTTTAATCCCAGTCTACCGAATGCGAATGTAACTTTAGCTGTACGCAGCTCAAAATTGTTGCCAGCAAGCTTTTGTCTCGCGTAAATTTAGGAAAGTTTAAAATGTACATCGTGTAGAGTGGGATTAACGAAAGTTACAGCGAGTTTAGCAGCGTTCTCGCGAGCCGGGAATCACTGATTTGCTGATTAGGTGTGCCCGGGATTATATAAGTCGATGATACAGTTGTATCAATATTGACCTCAGCAAATCTACGAATTTACTGAAAATTAGCGATTATAAATTGATGAGTTACAGTACGAATTCGCCGTACGAATCAGAATATACGTTTCCAATCAGAAATTTTTTAACGAGCCCTTGTCTAAAAATCACAAAAGCGAAATTTTCATCCGTCTATTTTTGTCGAAAAACCGTTAACTAGAATCCATAGCCGTTTCATAACAGATTGTAACTGTGTCGTAACAGGTAAAAAAAAAACATAAAATTCGACATAAAAAAGCGCTTAATTGGTAAAAAAATGAACTGTCATTTTTGTGTCAGTAAATCCCTCTTTCTTTCCCTCTCTCCCTCGGTCCCTCGCCTAGAGGTTAAGACATGTGCGATCAATAAAAGGGGGGATGACGGTTTTTGTATGGAAATTGAAAAATTCGCAGAAACTAATTACGCACGAAGAAGAAAATAAGTTATCTTTCGATTTTTCGTTTATAATTCCGTATTGAAATGACAATGTAGGAATACTTTCCGAAAAATACATTGTAAAGTAAGGTTGGAATTTTGACGTAAAGATTTGAGAAAGCGCACAAAATCTTTTATAGATATCGATATGTTTTGTTCGCATTTTTCTCACAAATGTCGTAAACCGTAATTGTACATAATTTTATAATATTTGAATATTTCTAAGCGAATGTTTGTACGTTATATAAATTGTTGCGCGTAAAATGGTCAAGCTCTCAATGTAGTATTTTATTTATAAAAATAGAATTCTTCTCAAATTATATATAAATATTTATCAAAATCAATACAAAATTATGTATAAATAAAGTATTACAATATCTACACTAGCGAGCTTGCTATTTACGTAAAATTTCAAGGAATTTCACTGTCGTTATACGCGTTTCTATTATTATTTTTACATGAACGACTGAATGACATTGTAAATCAATAATTTCTATTTATATTGCACAAACCAAACATAAGTATAAATTTAATTGACAATTTAACACTGTTGTATTATTAATTATGATTTTAATTAAAACATGAGTGAACAGACGTAAAGTGAGTTTAAATGCTCCACATTTTCTGCAAACTTTAGAATTTAAACATACTAAGTGATCTACAAAATTTAGAGACTGAAAAAGTCCATTAACTGCTATTTTATTCATATTGTTTAAACAAGCATACAGTTAATTTTACAATAATTAAATGCTTTCAATCTATTTTTTAAAGTCATGAAATGTCTTCTAAGTAAACGAAATTTTCAGAAGCATGATTAGAAAAGAATACAATGGTTTTCAATAAAAATGGGAATATTTATTACAAAGAAAGAACAAAAAAGATGAAATATAAAGTATTCTGTTCGAGTCAAGCTTAAACTACGAATTTTAAAATGAAAATTGTATAAAGAAACTTTTCTCAACGAACATTTCTCCTCCCAGACCTGAAAGAATAATGAACCGACTGCATATCGATTCTCCTGCCCCCTTTTTTTATAGCTCTATGAAAAAAAGTCGATTTCAAAAAGGAAGCAGAAAAGTATCTGCGCCCCAGGTATTAAACGATTTCCCTCTTATATTTCCGTTCGTCAAACCCGAGCATAGCCAAAACACCGCTGGCTTCTCTGGATTTATCAAATCCCGAATAGAGGAACAAAACGACAGAGGAAAAAACAACGATAGAAAATAGAAAAACGGGGAAAAATCGTTAACCCGCCCGTCCCCACCCCAAAGATCCGCTCGTTAAACTGCAAATCTCGTTTATCGCGATGGGGTATAAGAGGGTGGGGAAGTGCAAATAAAGTGCATCTTAAACTTTTCCTAGACCTTTCCCTAGCGTCGCGATCCGCGCGATTCCCAGACTCTACGTCCGCGATGCGAAATTCGCATTTTCTCCCGTCGCGTCGCTCTGAATTGTTCTTCTCTCTCGCGCTCTCCGTCTCCCGACCCCCTTCGCTTTCCTCCCCTTCCCTTGCCGTTCACGCCTATCCGAGTGTGCGTGTACGTGCGAGAATACGCGCCGCTCGAGCTTGCACTCGGGCTGGTGAAAAATAAAAGCACGCTCGCGCGCTTTCCCTCCTCCCAGTGGTACAAGTCGACGTCGTCACCGACAACGGGCGACGAGCCGGCATAAATCGCCGTGCGTCGCGCTCGCCTGCCACCCCCTGCCCTTCTCTGCCACGACTTGTTCCGGAAATGGAAGAGGGTCTCGACACCGAGGAAGCGAGTGTCGACGAGACGGAAGGGGAGGGGGAGTTTGAGCGAAAAATGCTAATTGTAAAATATTTTCTCCCGCGCTGTTCCTCTCGCGCTCTCGGCGTTTTGCCCTGTCCGGTACGTTTCTCCTCTTCTCCGTCCCTTCCGGCGCGCTTTTGTTTTACTTTTGCCCAAACTAGCGTGCATTCATCCTTTCTCCCCCTTCTCTCTCTCTCTCTCTCTCTCTTTCTGGCTGCTCTGTCTTTTTTAGTCGTATGTAGAAGAGAAGCGCCTTTCTTTTTTACTTTTTCATCTGCGCGAGCATGCACTGCATAGGAAAATTCTGGGGAAGAACGCGCGGCAACTTTGTTTTGCTCTTCTATCCTCGCCCCCACGGCGTTTTCTTAAATTTTCACGATTCTATTACGCATATACATATATATATAATGCCCGTTAGTCCAGTGTAACTGCAAGCATTCTTCGGAAACTTTTATACGTCGTCGGGGTCGTTAAAGTTAAGCTTCCTTGTTCTTTGATGAAATTCATTGCTTTTACTAAAATTGAGCGAAATATAATTTCTTAAGTGGATTTTAATATGTATAATTTTAACCGGTGTAATAATAATTTTGTCAAAAATCTTGCGCTTTTGAATTACGGACGATTTTAATATTTCAGCGAGTAACTAATTGTCGGAAATTTCTCCGTAACTCCGAGAAATGCGTTTCGAATTAAATTACACTTATATTTCGTCCGTGGATTAGTGCTCGCTTTTTCATGAACTAAATATAACTTTTGCGAAATATCCAGATATTATTCAAAACTCAAATTCGTTGCAAAATTTAATTTTACTTTTAGCTCTTTCGCCAAAAATTATAAAGCAAAAGCCGTCTTATTCTGGCTCACCATCTGTTTAAATTTAAATGAATGAAGTTTTATCGTCTTAATATAAAATAATTTCTTCACCTGTTAAATTATTAAAATCGTACGGATTTACAGAATCATTAAGTATTATTATATTATAGATATTAATAATAATTAATAACAATGTATCACTTTTTAATCTCTAATGTGAGTCTTAACGACCCCTTCCGTCTATTATTAATTTTGTGGTAGACTTTGTCTTATTCCCGTCTTCTGAATGAACCACGTGATTTCTGAATATGTTTTATTAATAGTATGATGAACAAATAGTTGTGTTAATGGTATTTATGAATTTACTTCTAAATTGATGTCTTTCCTTACAGATGATGTTAACACTTTTATATATCGTAAAATATGGTATTTTGTTTTTATATTTATATAAATGAATTTATAGACAGACTGCCTTAATAGTTTGAGAACTGAAATAACTAGTCGGGGGAATATTTTTACTGAACATTTCAATGCTCATTTGTTTTATCGGTACTTATGAACACCTTTTATCGGGCCTTAGAACATACGTGATTGATTTTAATAAACTGTATTGGTATTTTAATACAATAATGGTAGATTCGATAACTGTACAATTAGTATATTATGATTAGAAATCTTTTGAAAGTAATTTCGAACTGACTTTTTTCTTCCTTCTCCGTCGTCTATCTAGCAAAAACTGTTATATTTTCTAGAAAGGACTACATTACTTACAAGTACAAGAAAAATTACTATACTCCATTATAACATTATAGGAACTGCATCCATTTTTATTATGCATTTCCAAGAAAAAAATCTGATAGAGTTTTTAATGATTTTTCTTATACACTAGTTGGAATTTGAATAGTTTGGTTTTTATTAGTTAGACTTAGTTTTCAATTAATTTACTATTAGATCCAAAAGGGAAGCCCTATTTTGAATGGTTCTACCAGGCATGGCGTTACCTGCGAAAGCTGAAGCTTAACAATTGATAGAACGAGCTGTACGAGGCCATAGCAGAAACCATTTTTCAGATTCTACTTAAGTAACTCAATTTAAAGATATTATAGCTGATTTTATATATGTATATTGTACGTAACAATATAAATAAACTTCCGCTTGAATGTTCGTCCCTGACGTCACGTACAAAATCTGCGTGTAGCAGGTTAAATCTCATTATTAATCATTAGTCGATTGAAATTATTTAAAATTATGCTAAAATGCGTTTTGAATATCTCACATGAAAATAAACGAAACATGCTTTTCAAGAAATAAAATTCACGTACACCCTGTTCTCTTTAATAATTGTACTCGAGCGCCGAGTGCCGGACACATTTCACGGTGTTGAAGTGCAGAGTGTGGCCCTTTCACGCGCATAACACCGCCGACCGCAACGCCACTGCGAGCCTGTGAGTATTAGGAAACACGCTGATTATTTGGGCTCGTCGACCCTGGGATTGATCGGGCAATCGAATCGTTGCCGCGATCTCTCGTGGTGGAAATTGGCAACTGAAGTTGGACAGCACACTGTCTGGAAAAACACAGTAGTCGCGCTGTATTTGCATAGTTTGGCAATTATCAATTCATCGATTTCCATAAACGTTAGAGAAGCAATCGTGTAGCGTTAAATTTTTTTACAACAGCTACTATTCAGTTGCTGGTTGTGATAGACGAGCATTCTTCAAATTATGGTCTCGTACAAACCTTTTTGAAAATTAAAATTTTGAAAAATAGGAAAATTTCTGCCCGAATTACTTTTTAAGAAAATTGCGTAATATAACAGAAAAATATCGATCGATTCTTCTAATAAACATAATATTAAAAAAATTCTCTTCAAAAAACTATTCATGGATAGAAAAAGAAAACTGGAAACATTGATTTCACATATGTAATTCAATACATGTAATTTTTTTTAATACTTATTTATTTTACAGCATCATATTTCAAATATTTTTCTTTGATTAATTAGAAGAAAACCGATTGTTATAGGGAACGTCCTAGTGCGAAATATGTCATTGAATGATAAAGCAATATACTTCCTATGTTAATTACGGATGCCCGATCGTAGGCTTCTTCTAAAAAATCATTGTATCGTGTCTGCATATTGACAGGCTCGCGACGAAGAAACAGGAAAAAAATCCTTCCATAATTTAAACTTAGCCCCCCCCCTCTCTCCCACTTACCTCTCAGTACCGACACTGTGAATTCCCACGCGCGCGAACTCTCGAGATTTACGAGGGGGTCGCTACTCTCTGCGCGCGAGCTTTCGAACTTACAGGAGTGTTTTGAATACCCGCGGGTATTTCAGACAGGGACCGTGAGAGGTGGTGGCGGGGGGGGGGGTTATTCGTGGATAAAACCGAGAGATTAATCCGCGGCGCGGTGTATTTCGATGGTTATTCCCGATTGCTCGACGCGCTGCGCAAGCTGATGCTCGTGGAGCTTTCAAAGAAAAAACTCTCTCTGGGCGACGGGGGCGCGTGGAGTGGGAAATCTGTAGGTGGGGGGAGGAGGGATGTATTTGGAAAATAGGATAGCAGAACGAGGCGGGAGGGTTGATGTTTGTTTTGCGGTCGAATTGCGCCGGTGACAATTCGGGAAAGAGAAAGAGAGAGAGAGAGAGAGAGAGAGAAATGGTAATTTTTTTAATTGGCGATGGTATTTTAAGAGAGATTCATTTAAGTCGTTCGAGGCAGTATTTTAAAATGTGACTATACAATACAAATTTAGCCTCGCTGTATAGAATTGAACTATTTTGGTAAGGGGTGTTGCTTCATGCAGTCAAATTTTCTTGACAGTTTTTTCGTTGACTTATGGGCGAATAAAGGATGGACGGTCCCTACCTCCACTACCAATATTTTAAGAAATTTGATATAATGAGATTTCGACACTTCCGACAAACTGTTCTATTAAGAAGACAAAAATATACTGCAATCTAGCTAAAAAAAAAGGTCGTGTATGCTTTCTGCAAATCACTAACACATGGTAATGTGTAAATCTGATGCTTTTGAATATAACAATATTCAGTGGGAATCGTGGGAAAGGAAAAATAAAAAATACAAATCATTTTCTATATGTTTTGTATAATTATTTACTCTTTACGTTGGTTAATACAATGACGTATCGTAATAACGTCGTATTTTTCTGAAAGCAAGTTGTAATATCAGATAATATTCGATAAATTGTCCAGCAGTGATTTTTTAAGTTAATTCGACTGGTGAGTCTCCTCTGCTCTCCCTGCCCGAGAGACCGAGCATTCAGATTGACTCCGTTAACATCGCGCGCAATACGACGGTATCGCGCTCCTATACGTTTATCATTTGCTCATTAATCTGCAAAAAAAAATTATGTATATTTAAGCCTAAGTCAATTATCTGCTAATGCCCAATCGTTTTCATATGGCAAAACCCTTTTCTCTATACTTTTTGGTTAATTGAAAAACGCTGAAACAGTTGCATTGTTTGATTTCCCAGAAGAACCCGTGTGAAATTCATTGTTCAATAACTCGAGAACGGGCTTTCGAACTTTTGGACAGATAGTTTATTCAACGTTATCTGTAAACTACCGAAATTTCAAGAATCAAGATCTTATTTGCCTTGGAGACACTACGTCCCTAAGATTTTGCTTGGGACACAGTGCTAATTTCGTGACGAGCTCCATGTAAGGAATGAAAAAATTACAAAAAAAATTTCAAGAATATTTGTCGAAAAATGTTTTATTGCACTATAAATAATAGTCAGGTTCCATCCGTTGTTTTTTTATGAACATAGAAAATTCCGAAGTAGTTCATTGTATAATGAATTTTTATACTTTCACTAAATTAGTGAAACTAAGTTTGATAGCAAGGTAAACAACAAGCATTGTAAAACTGGCGCACTTTCATCAATGATTTACATAATTCTCACAGAAATTATATCATGTTAAATAATGTCGCTGATTCCAATACTGCAATGTGTACGGACTATTTGGAAAGGACAGAATATACATATATATATATATATATATATATATATTGCAATAACTCATAATGCGGCGGTAGCTTAACGGGAAAGTCAGTCCACGTGTATATAATATAGAGCCCTTGCGGTTCATGCTCGCCAGCCCGTCTTGCCCTCTCAAATCTTCCTGATATATATATATATATATATATATATATATATATATATATATATATTTAATCTCTAAAAAAGTACCTAAAAGACAACTTGCCCCCTTTTTTATATCCGGCTTTTCATAGCACAAAGACGAAACGTGAGATTTCGCAGCGCGCGTTGTGTGTGCGTGTGTGTGTTTTTTTCATCATACGGGATGAGACGAAAAAATGAAATCCATGGCGTCTGGTCGCATATACGCACCTTTTCCATTAGAATCTAACGGGTTTTCTGATCTTTCACCCAAAAGCGGTTTACGTGGATTTCACGTTTGTTTATTTTTTTTTTCTTTTTGTTCTCATCGCGAGCTAAAAGCATCGATTGAATTTTTCAACGTGGTGGCGGACGCTCGAACGCGCCCGAACGCGAAAACGTTTTGCATTAAAAAGATTCGCGAAACATTGCCGTTTGAAGCAAAGTGTTAAATAATTAAGTTTATGTAAAAAAAAATGAAAGAGAGAGAGTATCAAGGGAACAGGTTGTTTTTCGAACAAGGACAAACAAACGGAGAAGAAATCGATCATCAAATGTAAACGCGTCACTAATTTTCCTACAAAGGGGGAGGGCTGTCAGATGTGGGTGACGGATAGCTCTAAATTTATTACATATGACTTCTGTAAATTTTCAATATACCTCAAATTCTCCTTCCAAATCTAATTTCCAAAATATACTACCATGATATGGTTTTTTTCTTACAATTACAGAACTTTTCTTTACTTAGCTTGATTTTACTCCGTAATAAGAGATTTTGTTCTATTAAAGAAACCCGTATTTTTAACTTCGAGGAAAGAATAATGTTTCAAGGAATGAAGTTGTAATGAAGCTCTGTGCGTAAAAATCGTTCGCCTTTTAAATCATCTTGAATTAAGCTGCGCTTTAATAAGCAATAGGAATAAGTAACTATGCATTTACAAACGCAGATTCATTAGAACTTTTTTTTGTTGTTGAGAAGAAATGTGGTTTTTTCTTAGAACTTGAATCTGAGAGCAGAAGTTTCCCTTTAAAGTTACCGAGCAGTGTATTACGTAAAGATAAACGAAACAAACGAGAAGGGAAAAAGTTCTACTTAAAGTACGTAAGTGATAAAAATCGATGTAAATGATATTTCATCTACGGATAATGCTGTGATCATAATACTAGTGAAACAAATCCATTGAAGAATAAAAGGACTGAGTCATCTTATTGGTAAGAGTAGGAAACGGAAGGAAAAAAAATATTTCTGTCGTTATAAATTGCTCTAGTATCCTTGGCCTTATTGCGAAATTCACTCGCAAATCATAATTAAGCTCAGGTTGCTATTAGAAGTGAATATATATATATATATATATATCGTGTTGTATATCTTTACAATTAAATTATACAATTAAATCGACTGCCTAGTATGTGCGTCCCGTGCGTCTTCTTTCTGATTGATTTTATAATATTACGCGAACGTTTCGTCTTATGCGGATCATGTAATTTGATTTAAACACGAGAAAAGTATACCACATTATGGGACTCGAAAAGCATTATAATCTTAAAAGTCACGGATCCCATTTCGGAAATAATCGGAGTTGCGTCGCTCAATTCGCACGAAACCCGTCATTCGTGTCGGACAGCTCCTGCGAGATAGCATACATAACGTAATACAGCCTCTTATTCGGACAGTCTCGTCGCAGCGCGAGAATTCAATTGTAAAATGCCGTCGACCTCGCCTACGCTTTTTATATCACACCTGCAATAAGTCCTCGCCCTTCGCCCGCTCTCCGCGCGCATTATATTGCGAATTCCCGGATTTTATTCCTTCCTGCTCGACATCGGTTGGACATCTTTTATTTCCCTATCTCTCGCTCTCTCTCTCTCTCTCTCTCTCTCGATTCAAGGAGAATATAATAAAGGCCGAATCGTATTAAATTACTCGAAGCTATGCTACCGATGTAGAAATATCGAGAAATATCGATGGCTGATAAGTCTCTGAAACATCAGAAGCGCTGTAACAAATTTGTTCCCTAGCCCGCTAGTCTGATAAAAATCAGACTGTGACGTCTACCATGATATTTTTGACGCGCTGCGAGCGACTCTGGTGGAGAATTGATCCCGCGACAACTAATCGAAAAGTTCAAAAAGCGGCTTAACTCGAACTGTAAGTTGGCCAAAATCCAAATTTAAGCACAGATTTTTTCCATCCAATTATCATCAAATGAGACGAAAATACAGCTTTGAATTTATCGATGAATTAATTAATAAATCTTAAAATTGCCACAGAATCTAGTCCTGAACTTGAATCTGTGTTTCGCACCTTGACGACGCCAATGCACTGCAAAAAAGTTAAATTATGAAGTATACCTCGATTTATTATACAGATTACGATCGTCGGATTATCGAGTTGACAATTTGAACTTGTATTTTCATTTGTGTATCGCATTTATAGCAGTTTATCTAATCTAAAGGAAAATGACAAATACGAACATCTACGAATAAGAGATGTAGAATATACCCATATATGGATACACGTGCTTCTGGTTTAGTGCTTGACATATTATTAAGGCGTAATAACTTTTAGTACGGTTTATTCACGCAATTTAGCCCATTGCCATAATGATGAGAATACTCCTAATGAAGTAGATAAACTTCTATGTGGTATACACTGATGTCATCAAGGCACGAAACAGAGATTTGCGATTCTAAGCTTTTTACAAAAAAAAAAAAATTATTATGACATAACTACACATAAAAAAATAGAACCATCAAGTACATTTTCTTTATTAACTATAACCTGCCATTTCAAAATAGAATTAAAAAATACTTTAATTCCCCATTCTTGCCACTACGAATGCCTTTGACAATATTTTCCTTTTTTAAACATATTGTATTTTTAAATATATATATTTGTGAATTTAATACATATGTGAAAATGTTTATTAGTTAAGCACCAACTAACGTGATAATTGACTAACTGATATAAAAATACTTCAGTAATTAACTACCAATAACTTTATCAAGATATTTCTGATAGTCAAAAATTATTCAACTTTAAAAAATCGTACTCAATAATAAAAATTCATATACCGGAAGAATCAGTAATTCAATAATCCATTATTTCGAGAATTTTTAGAATTGCTGAAATATAACAAATACGTTAAAAATGTGCAAATTTGAATGAACGGCGAATTCAAATAAAAAATAATTTAATTAACCATTCAAACCACGAACATTATATACGCAGAATATATAACAATTGTGAAATTATTAATTTTTTTATTTGATAGTAGTAGAATAATTTAAATAAACGTCATGTTTTCATCCATAATTTAACATCGTCGAACTGTTCCTTTTAATAAAAAATTCTGACGAGCATTAAAATCATTATTTTGATAGTACTATTTTTATCTGATTGTAACTATTGTATTTTTCATTGTAAAGTATATATATATATATGTATATACACATGGATGTGCATCATTCTGGTCTGAAAGAAAAGAAAATCCTATAATCTAAAATGCAAATCGCCCGTTTCCAATGCTCGCGCCAAAGGCATAAATAATCCATCGAATAACGTCCCGTCGAGTCTCCCGGCCGCGCGCGGCTTTCGCGCGACATCAAAACATTCGAGCTTTAAGCCGCTCCGGCCGCACACCCTTCACCCCCCCCTCCCTCCGCCCATCTCGCGGCCTGCCCCGCGACGCGCACTCCCAATAAATTCTATAACTCACCTTTTGTTTATTCCGTATTGAATTTTTCACGGCTTCTTTTTGGAAGCCTTTCTTGGCGCGGAAAATATAACTCTTGCCACACATGTACACACACACGCATATATATATATATATATATATATATATATATATATATATATGCGTCATATAGCGCGCTCGATGTGTGTGTGAAAAATATATTTATGGCTTTTCTTTCGAAAAATCGAGTGTTCCATATATATATATATATATATATATATATATATATATATATATATATACACCAATATCTCCGGAACGAGCAGCGGAATAAAAAGAACTGACGTTTGCATTCGTCAGAGTAGAGATCCTTGATGCCTGGAATGTTTCTCCGACTCACTTTTACATTACGTGCGCATATATCGTACATATATGTATGTTATGGCAAAAGTTCGCTTTTAATGGAATTGGCTATAAATTTACATTTGACGGTGAAAAACTGACGAGGTCGATGCATTTCTGCGAATATCGACGTACATAGTCCAAGTGCGCTCCTCTTGCGTAAATTAATAAGTATATCAAGATCGAAAATTATGGATAAATATCGCAGGAATTGGACAAGTAGCCGATGTAATAATGATCATAAATAACAGGCAGCCCTGACGAGCGAAGAAATTTTGAGCCCAAAGAGAACTATCATTATCTGTTCGTAATCTTTCGTAGCGTTCGTAGCGTTAAAAATAAGAGAAATATTTTACTTAAGCCGAGTAAGCATTTTAAAAACATAGAGTGAATAGGAGGTTGTGGCAATTACGTTGGTGAATAGGACATGGGTCAGTTATTAAAACGAATTATAGATTACATGCTAGAAATTACGTAGTTTTTTACACTTTTCGGTTGTATATACGGACATCGGAAACGGATGTATATTTTCCTTGCCCGAAAATTATAAAAAATTTGGAAATTTCAAATATCCAAAACCAGATTCAGTATGCGGTGAATGATTTTGATGCTTTCGCTTGGTCAAAGACACGTTTTACGATATTGCAGTTCTAAAATTTATAAAGAAATTCTTAAAAAATTTTCGTCAGCTTAATTTTTAATTAGATTGGCAAAAAGTGAAGAGAACGCTTAAGAAAAGCTATGAAAAGATCTCGAAACTAGAAGAAAAAGATTCTATTAAGAGCCTCGACCATTTAAAATCAGAATATTAGAAATGAAATTTTATTTTAAAAAATAAATAAATAAATGAATTAAAATTTATAAAGAATTATACGCAAGTTTTCCAGTTTGTTAAAAATTAGTTTATCACATTTAAATACATATCATAGAATAATTAATTGATACGTTATATAAGTTGTACATTACTCTTTTACACACACTGTGTTATATGATATAAAGGGAATTGCCTCATAATCAGTTATGTGTTCAATTAAAAAAAAAACTCAATTATGATGGCAAGGATGCGATTATATGTACGAGTAGCAGCTCAAGATATCTTTATTACATATTTTTCGTGACACATCGATTGGATCTAAATTTACCCGACATTTATTAAAGAACAATAAAACAACAAGCCATTAATTTTCCACTGGTGCTACAATGATTATTTCAATCCTTTTTTTATCCGTTTATCGCTTCCCCTTTCCTTCGACTCGATATCTTTAACCACGCTCTTCTTACGTTTTTATCTTTTTGTTCGACAGAAATTCGTAGTCGGGACGAGCGACCAGAAGGCCTACCCGTACGACCGCAACATGCCGCTGATCTTCATCGGCGGAGTGCCCCGCTCGGGCACCACCCTCATGCGCGCGATGATGGACGCTCATCCGGAAGTCAGGTAATGCGGGAAAAATCCCCTCGACTACACGCGCATTTATGTAAAGGCCTTCGTGAAAATGATTATATTGCTAAAGAGAGTCCCCCCCCGTGTGTATTGACTGCAGCTTATTGACGAGGGAAAAATAGGGGAGGGAACAAATAGGGGAGGAAAACAAAGACGTTTTAATTTGCACCGGGACTTGAGCGAAATTATTCAACTTAAGGTTTATCCCGTCGGTAGTGTTTGCGTGATTTACTTTGTCGAAATTCTATGAACAGTAATATCTGTAAACCGTCTCGTTATTACTGACTAAATATAAATTAATATCAGAATTTTGGACGATGGGCTTGTCGACGACTGGCACGTAATTTATAATGGAATAATATTGAAATGATATATTTATGAACTTTACTGTGGTCTATTATTTAATATATGGTATATATATATATATATATATATATATATATATATACATGGCTTATCGATTGATTGAAAGGCTTTACTGCACGCACGAAGCTGAAAAAGGGAGAGAGCGATAGATTTTCAGTCACCAAAAGTGACTGAAAATTTCGATAATGACCCCTGATAATAACCGGGGATTCGCCTAATCTTTCAACTCTCGAGTCTATGATTTATGTATCAAGTTTTCAAATCATATAATATTCTTAAATTTGAAATAATAAGTTAAGCAAAAATCGAAATTCTTATCGATATTAATGCTGGGTTATATAAAATCATGCGAAATATTCTTTACTTAGATAATTGATTACACTAATGAATCGGAATTTGAAACGTTTACCTGTCAGTCAGTATATTAAAGTTACTTTAATTATCGTGATATATTATCATGGTCATAGGCATTATAAAGCAACAATAAATGAAGTCACATAGATTTGTCTTACCTTACATGTCACTACGACCTTTAAAGTTAATAAGAAGCATAACGAAACTATTTCTTACTAAAAAGCAAGTGTAATTAGATGTCCACTTTTAAGTTCCACATTTTCATCTTTGCATTTACACTCGGACCAGTTTACCCATTTTGTATCCGAGTTGAAATCACCTTTATTTGCATATACGTCCTCTACTCGGACATATGTGGTGGGTGGGTTTCATAAAATTATATTCAAAAAAAGCTAGTTTTTTCATTTTCTCTATTTATCTATTTATTCACTCTTTATAATGGAAATGATATGTAACTTTCATTATATCGATAGAACTCTTATAGGATAGTCATTGTGTAGCTCGTTTACCGATACGATCTTTGATTTTCTAAAGAAAAAAGAATTTATTAATAAAATGAAACTGACCGGTCCGTGATATAAGAATTAATGTTAAATCAGGCTCTATTTCTGACAATCCAAGACTCGTTCTCGAAATTTTCGACGTTAACGGGGCTTGAAATGGTGGCAGGGCGTGTTTTTTTTTCAACTTCTGCATATTTAATCATGGCCTGACAAAGTTTCGTGACCACGTTCCACATTTGAGTCCACCGACGACAGACCTTAAATATATACTGTAAATCACGTTATCGCCCGTTACGTTGCGGTCTACGATTATCTCTCGTAATGCCAGAAACTTGGGAAAAGTCTATCGTATACAATATAAACAGCTATATTTCATCGAACGATTCGCTCCTAATTGTAGCTTCAACGGGGTACTATATATATCGCGGATATAATTGCAGGGTAAATTTATAGGCGGATTGTAAAGTTAGAACAATAAGTGACCGGCCTAGCAGAGCCGCGATTCAATGATCTCCACAGGCGGCAATGGAGGGCGAGAAATCGATATCGTCGATTTAGCCGTTATGAATGGGTGTAAATTAATTGAGGGGGACAGGAGGGCTGCTTCGACAAGTTTACGTCATTGGCTTTATCGATAAATTTTGTAAAATAATTATCGGACTAGTTGTATGGCAAATTGATCGTGTAATATAATAAATTACTAATTGGAGAAAGTTAGAGCGTTCGCTGATTCGAATCGTTTCGTAAAGTTACATTTTCTTTCATATAATTCAAATAATATTATATCATGTATTATTACTAAATGTTTTGATTTTCTTCTGATAATCATAAAAAAATTCGCATATTTACTTTTTCATCTGCCGTTAGATAAGATATTTAGACTTTTTTCATTGACTGACAAAAAAAAGAACATAAAATAATCGATACAATTTCTTCAACCTATTCAAGACCCTCCTCTCGAGACGAATTGTTAGAAACTGCTGCAATATTTGAAAATTGTCATTAAATTTAATCCAGAATGACGAACCTCGTATACGCAATAAATTTCAATTAATCTCAATACTAGAATGTATATTGTAATTTATGCAAGCGTATAAAGAATTTTATTTTAATACGTTTTATAGGACATTTAATTTAAATATAGATAAATGAAATTTCAATAAACCGTAGGTCAATTTTTAGTGATATATAACGAAAACTAATTCGAATTTGAATGAAAAATTATTGGGATTGTTTGTGAAATTGTTGAAATCTATGATATCCTTACTATTCTTCATAGTTCGTTCATAATTTGGCTAAATATTTATGTTAAAGCGACATTTTGGAAATAGTGAGGTCTATAATTGTAATAAAACGCAAGACCAATAGGATCTGCATTAATACACAGAAGTAAATCTAATTTCTTCTTTTAAAGTTATAGATTTTTTGATGAAAAGAAGATAATATAGAAAAATATAGAACTATAAAACGAACTAGAGTCATTGCAAAATATTCAAAATTAATTTTTTTTACAAGCATTGAAAACTTTATTTCCCAAATTTCCATGCTTTCCTGCATTGTATTTTTAAATAGAAACCAAACGATTCAATACTGTTCAACAATTCTATAAATTCTGGCGATAGCAGCATATTCGCTGAATCTATAATTGAATTTTACACCGAATCGCTCGAAAGGTGTTGCTCAAATTATGGGCGGGAATTAAAAATAAAACACGTTTTAGAGCCGGACAATCCTCTGACCCTACTTCCGTACATTCACATTTACATCAAATTTGGAAACAATTTCTTTAAATGAATATTCTACAAAAGTCTTCAATTAGGATTTATCAAAGCAAACGAAACGATTTGATTTTTAAACAGTCGCGCATAATGTTATCGACAAAAATTTCATGTTCGCCTACGAAAAATATTGAATAAATCTTCGAAGAAATTTCGTATATTTATGTATGGAAATTCTATTCTTTGTCATTTTTTCAATTTTTATTCTCGTATTAATTTACTAAATCTCTATACGTTCAATGTCTTCATTGACATTTATTGAGTCTAAACTCCTATAATAAACCGACCTCCTTTCCTTTCAATTTAAACCCTCAACAGAATTTCCGAATTTCAAATTATTATCAATTGATTCACCCAATGTCGTCCTGTCGCTTCTCTTGGGTCGAAAACATACAAAAAAGTATATATATATATATATGCGTCTTTTACCACCTGCCACAAAATATCCTTTGAATATTTCACGACCCCTCGTCAGGGATGGAAATCAAATTATAAACCACACCCGCGTAGGGAGGGAGGGAGGGGAGAGGCACGAACGATCTCGGTTCGGAAGCGTCGTCTCCCGTTTCCTGAAACGCGATTCCATCCCCCCACCCCAACCACCATCGAATTAGACCCTCCTCTCGGTGTCGATCAAACGTTCGCGCGAATTCGTCGTTCTCGTTCGCCCACCCCCCCCCTCCAATTTCCCAAATCAATTAAATAGCGCTCGTCGGAGAATCGCGGTCGGTGCGATTCAAACGAGAAAACAATTACGTCGAAATTTTACGCTTCGTTGCTTTTCCTTCGTCCCTTTTTTTTCTTCTTTGTTGCTACCGTTAGTCGTGCGTCTATATGCGCACATGCAAGAAGAATAAGGGTATTCGGGCATTCGAAATCGGATATGCGGAAATAAACTTTTACGGATGTTTTTACGATCTTCTGTTATTCTTTTTGAATTATTGCGCTCCTATCTGATTTCGATAATTCTTTATTCGGCGAGCCGAAATTGCCTTTGTTTATCCGTACGCATTATTTACCATCAAATTTGTGTGCTTGTTTTTTTTTTTTTTTTGTCATAAAAATCAATTCGGAATATCGTGTTTATATCGTGTGCAATTCCCAATGCCCTATTTGCAATATGTAATATTCTGGGAAAAAAGGCTTAAAGTATCCTATTTCCGCAATTTCCTTCTTATTCGTATTATCGAAATTGGAAACTGCTACTACAGCGCTGCATTTTTAAAGAAACGAGAATTGGAAAACAAAGATGCAGCTTTATTTCCGTAAAATAATGCAAAACAATCATTTGGAAGATATCGGTGAAATATATGGAAATATCTCGATTGTGTATTCATTCCGTTGTATATTGAAATATGAATAAATTTTCCCATTTTTCTGTATATATCGCTCGTATTGCATCTCCGAAATTCTCTAAAAATACTTGTATCGATTCTTGATTTCTCACTAATAATGTCATCTTCCGGGTTTTCTTTTACGAGGCGAATAACGAATTCGATAAAAAATCTAATTGATCCAATTGTCTTATATTGTACTTAAAAAGTATTTGACGACGCGTTAATATAAGCAATGTTTACAAATATCATATCGTCTATTCGCATTTGTAGATGTGGCCAGGAGACGAGAATAATTCCCAGGATCCTACAAATGCGGTCGCACTGGCTAAAATCGGAACGCGAGTCCGTCCGTCTCGAAGAAGCTGGGGTCACTAAAGAGGTCAGTATTTATCCTAATATATATATATCATTCAGTAAATAGTAATTGATGATAAAGATACG
Organism: Sycobia sp. Sy_11; assembly: GCA_018907035.1. Lineage (NCBI taxonomy): Eukaryota > Metazoa > Arthropoda > Insecta > Hymenoptera > Epichrysomallidae > Sycobia > Sycobia sp. Sy_11. The sequence continues at coordinate 2,209,943 of JACCIC010000001.1, forward strand.
TAAACTGTTCCAAGATTAAAATTATCATTTACCATTTGTTTATATTCTAGCCTGGCATGCTTTTTATAAGAATTTGGGTAATAAAATACTGAAACATGAGAAATAACTATAAATGAAAATATAGAAATAAATTTTAAAAAAAAGACTGGAAAATTCCTGATGTTCCACCGTAATAGTTGGAAATATAAAAAAAAAATAATTATTTATTCGATGATAAAAAATAGATGAATAAATGTAATAAAAAGTCATCTCTCTGCGTTATTTAGTATTCTAAAATCTTCGATGTTACACAATCAAAATCTAAAGTTAACTTCTACTAACCCAAAATAACGAATATGATTTGAAGTTGCCTTCTGAGTCTTTTCATAAAGTTTATATTGGAATGAAAACAATTTTAAATTGAATAAGTATACATTCATTCTTAGTTTTCAAAATTTGATTTGAACTTCTAATTATCATATTCTAGGAATATAACTCGTCTTAAATCTATAATAATACAGGAATAATCATGAATTTTTCTCAATCACTTTATTTAGAATAAGCATCAAACACAATGTACTGAAATAATTGTTATGTACGGTAACAAACGATGAGGTTATATGTATAGGATGTGTTTCCAATGTAACAAAGTACTTCAGACGCATAAGAAACTAATATATATATATTATGTAATAAAAATACAAGTCTGCATTTTGAATCGTCGACATGTAACAGAATAATTCTGCACAATTAGGTAAAGATGAAAATAAGTAATTCAAAACTGAATCTTAAGTAGAATATCATTTAGCTATGAGGCAAAAGACTACTTTTAGCAACGATAAATATAAGCTTAATATAGATTGCATGTTTTTTAAATTTCGCTCTACGTACTTGAACAAGGCTAACTTCAGACTCGTGCAGAAGAATGCTAATTGTCTTAACGCAATGAATTCGAGAGACATTTCAAAGACATCTACTTTTATAGACAAAACATTCTCAAATAAATTAATAAAATTATCAAATAAACAATGTACATTCAGAAAAAAGTAAAGTACAAGCGATCTATAAAATCCTAAAACGGTAAATCAAGCGATTCGATACCATTCAATACCGACGCGTGCACGTTCAAATTTTTACCGCGCCCCGACTCAACGGAGTACACGTGTCCTGAAAGAGTCCCTGAAAGAGATCAGAACTTATATTCATGCTATATATATGTGTGTGTGTGTGTGTGTGTGTGTGTGTGTTTAAATCGCCTTTTTAACGTCGTTTAAAGCCCCTCTCTAACTACAATTCACAGATCTCACGTATCTCCGGTCGCCCGAAGCCCCATAATAACCGGGGAATAGATTCGCGCCCGATCTCGCTGTCCCCTCCAAATCTTATAATCCGGATGGATATATCGCGTGTATCCTATTTGCCCGCGAAAGCACGGCTCGGTACGCATTGCTCGATAGTCCGAAATGATGGACGAGATCGCCGGGAGAGCCTTTGAACCAACGCGCAGTCCCTCTGCCTCCCCCCTTCCCGCCGCCACTCCGCTCCGCCCCATGCCATTATCAAGCCCCGATCGTCGAGGCGCGTATGCCAGCGGTTTCACGGCTGTATACCGTGTACCTGACCCCTCCCCCCCCCTCGTCGTCCAACGGATTAATCTCCCGGAACTTAACGTATTGGCCGTCTCCGCAGGTGATGGACAGCGCGATTGCCGCGTTCTGCCTGGAGGTGATCGCGAGGCACGGCGAGCCCGCGCCGAGGCTCTGCAACAAGGATCCGCTCACCCTCAAGATGGGCTCCTACGTACTCGATCTCTTTCCCAACGCCAAGTTCATATTTATGGTGCGCGACGGACGGGCCACCGTCCACTCCATCATATCCAGAAAGGTAAGTCGGTCAGCGATCCAATTTTTATGGGGAAAGATTCCAACTCGGATTTCGATTGGAGACGATCGTACATTACATTTTTGTTCAAAAAGAAAATTAAGCTCAGAATTTTGAAGGAAGGATATATCAATTGGCAATTTTAAGCACCGTTATAATACTTAAAGCGTTTAGGTTTGGATCGCGTCCATTCGAAATACATATTAAAATCGTCAAATTCGGATAACCACCATTCAAAACAGATTTCGCATTTTGGAATCTTTAATCCTTTAAGGTTGGCGCTGAAATACTCTTTATTGACAACTTAATATAGTGTTTTTTTTGCGAAGCGGCATGTTTCTTATTTGAAGGGCGTACAGAAATTAATCGCTAATTTTGTAACCAAAGGCAAAATTTAATACTTCAGAACAGACAGGTGTATAGTAAATGTATGTGTAGAATGGAAACTACTTCGATTTGAATTTTTGTTTCTAAAAGTGTTAAATGAAATTAATGTAATTTAGCCGAAATTTCGTTTACTGATAAAATCATCAAGATCAGTATATTTCAAATATGGTATACTCAATTATTTATCAACAAGCCTTCAAAAACATGTTGTGTCAATTTATTCTATTAAAATTGTAACAAGTATGCAAGTATCCAAGTCTACAACTAGTCTTATAAAGCAATAGAGTTCTACTAATGTGTATATATATATATATATATGGTTCTTAAAGAAGAAAAAATTTTTTTTTTATTAAATTAACAAATATATACAGGCTTCTTTAGTAGTTTCAAAATCGCAAAAGCAACATAAAGTATAAAAAATAAAAATGACTTCAGAGATATTCATATCTATTACAAAAAGACTAATGCAAACTATCTAATTATTAATACATGTCATTTACATGATTCATCTTATAATGATAATTTTTAAAAAACCGACATTTTGATTACAGTATCACTTCGAATTATAAAATCCAATTGGAATTTCTGTACAAGAAAAATTAACTGCAATTTTTTGAAATAGAAAAGAATAACCTACAATCGTACATAAGTTTGTACTTTGTCAAACCAGTGGTACTTCATTCCTTAAAAGGATTCAGAAGTCATTTGGTAAAATCAACGCTAGTCAATTAAAAAAACATTTCCTGAATTCCGAATTTTAGAATTAATCCAAGAGTTATCCACACCGTTCCAATTCCGTATTCATTTTCTGTATCGAAACCCAGTTCTGAAGAACCAATTCCAATCGTCAACGTTCCTCTTGCCCGTTGCACAAGCATCAAAATTGAGACGACCAACTTGTTGATTCCAGGTGACCATAACCGGCTTTGATCTGACCTCCTATCGTCAGTGCATGATGAAATGGAACCAGGCCATATCCATAATGCACAATCAGTGCAAGGAAGTAGGGCCCGATCGCTGCCTGATGGTACCGTACGAGCAGCTCGTACTCCATCCCCGCGAATGGATGCAGAAGATCCTGAACTACCTCGAGGTGCCCTGGAACGAGTCCGTACTGCATCACGAGGAGTTCATTAACAAACCCGGCGGCGTGCCGCTGAGCAAGTACGTATACATTAAATTTAAGAAGAGCATTAACGGGGGATTTCGTCGCCCTCGACCGATGGTTACGACGAAACTTGAGCACGCCGGGTTTGATACGATCTTCCTTACAGCGATGCTTCGGATCGTTTTAAATTGTTTTTGCTCGAGCCGTAAATGCGCTTTCGTCTTGACTTAAATAAAGATGTATTTTGGATAATATTATCGCAACTCGAGGGCACGCCTCCTGAATAATGCACGCGCAATCTCTCGGTGCTCGTACGACGTGGTCGTGTAAAAATCGAAGCAGAACCAGGCCATTGCATCGATTCATTTATGCTGATACTTTCAAGTACAAAAAACAAATTATTACAAATCGTGTATAAAACAGTAGATGGCAAATTTTCAATGCGCGTTTGAACGAATATCGAAGACGGAGAGGTCCACGTTTGCCCTCCAGGTAATCATCGGGTTAATTTTTACCGACCGAGTAAAAAATTCCCTGTATTTTCTTCATTGATTATTGCACGCATATTAATTAACCTAGTCAAAAAATATGAATTTACACTCCCCACTTCTTAGCGCAAAGTTTAACGAAGTCGCGAAAGACTAATGAATCTGCCCATATGGTGCGGATGTGCGGAAAGAGACTTTATGACGATGATCAATCTGTAAGAGAAACGCTCCCGGTTTTCAGGGTGGAACGCTCCTCGGACCAGGTGATCAAGCCGGTAAATCTCGAGGCCCTGACCAAGTGGGTCGGCAACATACCCGAGGACGTGGTGCGCGACATGGCCGACATCGCGCCCATGCTCTCGGTCCTGAATTACGATCCCTACGCAAATCCGCCCAACTACGGGGCGCCGGACAAGGTCGTCAGCGAGAACACGAGGAAGTAAGAGATCGGTTACTATCCTTGAAGACTGTAAATATTATCCTTTTTATTTTATTATTTTACTTTATTCATTTGTCTATTTACTTACATATAATCATATAATACAAACACGAAATTTATAATAATATGCAAAAAAAGCGCGTAATTTTTGTCACTGCTTAACAATAATGAGTATAATATTGAGAAGTCTTAATTATTAAAGTTGATTTATTCGTCTTAATGAGCACACCAGCAAGTTCGTTTACGATTGCATTTTAAACAGATATTATAGTTTGGTAATATTGTTCAAATGCAATTTAAAATATGACTTAAATTTCCAGTCCAGACTCAAGATCAGTGAAAAAATGATTTGCAGATGATGGAATAAACCTGAAACGTTTATTATAATACAAAAAATTTAGCTTGTAATATGTTTTTACACAAAAAATTTTCTTTCAGTCTTTAACAGTATATAATAAAAACAATTTTAATTCATAGAAATATTATTATAAATTTTAGTCAACATTCTTTATAATTCATTTAATTCAATTACTAATATCTTTTTAATTTTTTATTACTAATAGCTTATAGCAGTATTTTGGATATCAACTAAGGAATTAATTATTCAGCATGCATAATTATGATATTATATTTTAATTTATTCGTTGCCATGTCGATCGCATAAGCAATAATAATGTAACCAAATTATTAATTCGAAATAATTGAATCATAAAAAAAAATTTTTGCTTGTGCCTGATTTTTGAGGATTATAAGTATAGTGCTATCGAAAATGTACGTTTACTATACAATTGTGATGAATTTTTTTGGCCATTTGCCGACGATTGAACCATTAGAAGCAAATTATTTCAGTCATTCAATTGAAACACAAAAGCACATACCAATATTGATTTTTAAGGTTTAAACAAAATCATTTTTCACTTTACTGCATAGCAAGAAGCCAATTGATAAAGGAATAAAGTATTCTTCTCATTTAGATGTTCCAAAAATAGATTTATCTTATTGCTTTGCGTGAAATTTGATTTTACATTTTGATTATCCGGTGATAAAATTATACTTTTCCATAGGCTATGCGCGAAGTAACCGCAAAACTTATTAAAAATCCTAAAAAAAGCCTAAAAATCGTAATTAGACACCTGCTGTCAAATTGGAGTTAAATAACTGTTTTAATTTACCAAAGAACCGAATAACTATTAATCTACATGTTTTGATATATAATAAAGTCAAAAATAAATAAAAAATTCAGTATTGAGTATATCTGATATGAAAGATTGTTTCAAAATTTTAACCTTTAGACTGCCGGCATGGCTCATATATGAGCCACCTGTGACCTTGACAGCTACTCTAGAGATATGAGGTGTTTTTATGTATAAATTTTGCACATCAAAAATATTAATTTATAAGGAAAAAATGCCAGCAGTCTAAAGGTTAAATAACTTCTTATGAAACTTTAATATATTTTAATTTATTTCTGATAATAAAATGGTATTCAAAAATCCATAATCAATTCATCACTATTACATTAAAAATGACATTATGCAATATGGGAATAAAATTCGATTTTACGCGCTAAAATGATCGGCGAGCACACAGCATATAAAACTATATTCCTCTGTTGCCACTTCATGTTAGATAGCAATTGGAATATTCTAAATTAAAAGGAGTATTTTATATTCAAAATAAGGCAAAAAACTTAGGTTTTAAGCCAGATGTGTTATAAAGTCCCTTGAATAATGAAATCTAACTTACATTTTATCATTTTCGTCAAAAAAACTCCAATCACTATCACAATCCGAAATATGCAAATCAGCAGAACGGAAGATAAATATAATCGAATAACGCAACTCCAGCCTATCAAAGCATCATTAAATACATAATAAAAATATCTTTTGCTGATAGAATAGTGCGTAAATTAATAAAAAAGTGGTCAACTTCAAAGGTCAGGCGTAGGTATTTATTTTTTTCTTTCTGAATGGAAACAATTAATTACAATACTAATAATTTATAATATCACACGCGTATATAAAAGAGTAAAGCACATTTATTTAGCATTGTAATTATTTAATTTAGATTTATTAAAAATGTAATGTTGATTAATTAAGACCGACACTCTTTATAGTAACTGCTTTGAACTTTATTCTCCTGATTACTCCAGGTTTTGAAACTGTTTCTTAACTGTGGATTTCCTAAAATTTCTTTCGTGTCAAGACCAATTTTAATGTACACATATACACATTTTAAAATTTGTTATATGACAGAAAAAATTGGCAATATATATAAAAGCAATAAGGCTTACAGTATAAACATACATATTTTGTATTAATTTATCTTAAGCGTAACTGTATATATTTGCACTGACTAACGAAAAAATCTCCTCTCTGTTCTCCCCCTCCCCCTTCTCCGACACAGGGTCCTGACCAACAATCAAGCCTGGGAGGAGAAGGCCAAGGCCCTCGAGCTCGGCAAAACGTTCGCCCCGACGTCCGACAACGCGAGCGCGGCGCACGCGTGACGACGGCCGTCGTACGCGCCCTCGCCCCTCGCCGACCTCATCTCGAGGCTCCGCCACGGCGCCGAGGGCCTCGGCCGCCGCGCTTAACCCGCGGCCCGCCTGGACGGGGACGGTGGCAGCCGCGGCGGCGGCGGGCGGAGAGCCGCGGCTCGACTTGCGCCCGTGTAAACCAACACGGGCGGAGCGACGACGGGAGCGAGGACGGACGATCTCGGTGGACGTGCGAGCGGCTGGCTGCGCCAGAGGGGCGATTATTGCGCGAAGAGCGCGCGATACTTCGAGAGAAGGAATAGATGTATAGTTATACCGAGTGACGGGAGGGGAAGGGATGAAGAAAGGGGGCATCGGCACCTTCTTAATTTACCGAGGCCCCCTCCCACTCGCCCCCGACTCCTCGTCCCCTTGTTCGCCCACTCGAGGCAGATTGTAAACGCGTGATTATGTGATGCGTAGCCGCTTAATTTTAATCATTGGTTTATAGGGGGCGCGTGTGAGCGAGGCGTCCCGCCTATCTATCGAGAATTATACTGATATTTTTTCGGAGAAACGGTTTATATGAGAATTCGATCGTTCGCCGATCTAATTTTAATGTCGCTGTTATTGGGAGCGAGGTGTAAAAGGATTCGTTCTTTTTCCCATTTTCTTTCTCAACATCGACACGCGACATGATTTCAGCATTCCTTTTCCCTTTGAATGTGAGCAGGGCTCGATCGCGATTGTATTTATATAACTCGATTTATTGTAACCTGTCGTTTTAATATCAAATTTTACGTATTAAGATCGTTAAATGTGAAAAATGCATCTGAAATGGGTAACCGAAGCCTTTTGTTTATTGCTTAAGTGATGAAATAGAAAAATTCACTTGGCAATTGTGTTTTTTTCCGTATTATCCATATTTAACTTCTTTTGAATTTTAAAATTTAATGCTTAATTAAAATTTGGTCCATTTCACTTGAGGGTATTTTCACCATTGTGACAATAGGATAGCATTTTGTATTTGCTTGTATTATTTTATTTGACTGTCATAAAGGTTAATACACTTATATTGAAATAGACGAATTTTTTGGTGTATCGTCATCTTGAGGGAGTGTAAAATAGATTTCAATTGAAGGTAGATTTTGAATCAATTTGATTATTTAATAGTCACTTGGCAAATTTATTGGAATTTTTACTTTCATCCAATTTCGGTGCACAGTGTCAAAAAAAACTGTTAAATAGTTTTAACACGTCTACTACAGGATTCCTGCTGTCACAAAGATGCATTATTAATAATTTGAGTGATTTATAACAATTAATTTAAATAATTGCATTGGGAAAGATTATTTTTGGCTGTGCGCATAGAATGCATGCATCGTTTCGCATATGTATATTTCAACAAAATGTTTATAATTCTTTAAATAAGAAGTTGTAAGATACATCTAAGAAAGATTCTAAATAAGATATTGATAAATTCGAAAATTTACGAGACTAATTTTATGGAAAAGACAAAATTAAACGTACGAATGATTTATTATTGATGAATTAAAAAAGGATCCGCAGTCGATGCAGATTTTCAGCGATTAATATTTAATTTTTAGTTTTTCAAGAAATAATAGGGATTTGTAAGCCCTGCCAAAGATAAAGCGATCCATTTAAAATTTAAAATCCCATTATGTGATGCGCGTGAGTTGCTTCTCGTAAGCGCAATATATCTGCAAGATGGACGCTCAATATAAAACCACTTCCATATAATTCCAGGATCTTGCATAAGATTAAACTATTTAGTCTAAAAATTAATTCTAAAATAATTAGATAGAAATTGTAATAAATTTAATTAGGTTATAAAATAATTAATTATTAATAATTAATCATTCTAAATTTAATTCTGAAATAATCAAATAAATTAGTTTATTCATAACAACGAAATTATTTTAACGCTCGTAGTTGATTGATTGTATTGAATTAATTGTATGAATCATGTCGAGCGAAGAAGCGAATTAATTATGATGTTCTAAGAATTTTTTGTCGCATGGTTAAAAAAAATACTAGAAAAAAATTTTAATCTAAGGTAATTTTTAAAATTACTAGTTAGTTTAAATTAACGCGATATATCAATAAGTTGAAAAATTTCGTAGTATTTAAAATTTGTTATTGTATGAGCTTTTATAGTCACGGTAGAGGTTATAAAATCATGCACATATATGCCCTTTTATCTAAAAGTAATATATATATATATATAAGTGTTGTGCATTAGATATATTTATATGGAAAAGATATGAATCATTACTAAAAAATATTCGCTAATTTCTTTATAATTGAAAATTAAATATTTAGCATTTGGAACAAAAAATTTTTATTGATTAATGTAAGAGAGCTTAGAGAAGAACGCATGGAAGTTTTTGTATATTGATTTTTCGGAACATATTATAACAAGGAAACTTTCATAAAAATTTTGTATAAATGGAAATTTTATTTGTAAAAAGCGTATACTTAATTATATATATACAATATATATACAATATATCGTATAATTTAATAAGTGCGACTCTACCGCGGCCATACAAACCCACTTAATATTGCGTGCGTGGAAAGGCAAGACAAAACTGCCCTATCGACTCTCAGGATCGAGCCATATCCTACGAGGTGGATAAAGCAGTTTACACCCACGCATGTTTGATTTTTACGGCAGTTGAAATATTAACCAATGTACAAATGACTATATAATTATCAGTTATTGTATTTATGGATAAATTGTTTAAATTAAAAATTTCATAATATTAATGTACTTACGATTCTTCGTTAAGTTATTATCGAATTATCGATCTTATATTGATATAGTTATTTCAGATAAATTATTTTTAAAAGGTTTTGTGATTAATACTTAGTAGACGTTATAACTAAGGCATAAGTATAGATTCATTCGAAAAAATATGAATTCAACTATAATCTTTAAATCTCCATTTAAATATATTTTTTAAGACGAATGAGTGTAATTTTTATTCAGTTAACGAATTATATATATTATTATATGTTTTAAATTAATTTAATATCTGTTAATGCATTTGTAAATAAAGCATAAAAGTAATCCGCTTGAAAAATAATATTCGTTGCTATTCTATGAACGATTACTCGACTGTTCATCTGAGTGTAATTGTAATTACGAACTATCAATTGTAAAGATTATGTAAACGTTTCTACCAGCGTACACAAGTGAGAATAACAAAATGCACAAGAATCTTATACTTTATCTGAATCGATTAAAATATCGAATTTGTGGTTAAAATGAATGAATTAAAAAAATAATAATATTACATCTAGTATCTGGTATTCAAATTTGTTCAATTGCAATCTTTTCATCAATTATGAACCAAACTAGATGAAAAAACGGAAACACAATAACATAGAAACAATTTTGACTGATTTTTACACAAAAAAATGTTTAAAGAGGCTAATTGCATTTGTATATTTATATGAATCGCTTCGCGATTTTCACAAAGGTGCTAAGAGGTTCATTTTCATTTCATATGTCGTACAAGAATAACAAATTATCTATGTATTGTACAATGTATAAAAATCCGAGAGACAAACTTACCTAGGATATTTATTATTATAAATATCGAGAAAATTAGACTTTAAATCTATAATGCTGACATTAAAACAATGTAAAGGTCATCCTCGATGAACGAAATATATTGTGTGTAAATCTCAGTGCATGTATGCGTTTCGTGGGCGAGATGGCCAAACAAAGGTAATACAACAATGTCCGCACAAAACCTCATTTCAGCGATTTAACAAAATCTACTGTAATTTCCAATCATTAGAAGAATAATTTTTAGCATCTTTCATACATTAACATTATATACTGACAGTTAAAAATTTTAATAGCATAGAATGTTTTATCTCGAACTTTTAACGCATTATGTGGAATATTTAGGTGAGTGGCCAGTAATATAGGCTTTTATGACAGAATATTATAATATCAAGTTCCTTTCAAATTTTTAAAAATACTTGAAATATTCTTTATTAAGTATTATTTCCGGATTGAATTATAAAGTTCGTGTTCAGAAAATATTCAGATGTTTTCTTGTAAATTTTAAATTATCATTGAGATTTAATCCAGTAAATAATATTTTCTAGTATCAAAAAAAAATTATCAATAGAAATCATTTGAATATTTTTTTATATACAAATAAATTCTGCCATAATCGTAATTTATCAATTTCTCATTATAGATCTTAAGTTATTAATATAGTACAGGATTATGCGATAATCCGATAAAATAACAAAAAAATACACTAAGCTTCGTTCCGATTCCGGCATTGTTTTTTAAGAGTCGCCTCTGTGGTACTCGGCATATAAATAATATAATCAAGACGAGAAGGTATGAAACATTACCTATAGCGCTAATTTAATGCGATTGTACAGAAAGCAGAAAATATTTGTAATATTGTCGTGCGTGATATAAAATAGCTGATGACTTGGGATGTTGCCTCGATAGAGGTGTTCGATCGATGTTTTCTTTTTCTTGTTTCATTGTGGCGCAAATATTGTTGCGGATCTTACAATGGAGAATCTTAACAATCGAGCGTCATTGATTTTATTTGATTATAATCTACTTGGCAACTATATTTCTGATGTATTTAGTGAGATCGTCGACTGCTCCATTTAATCATGCGACGCTGTTTACTTCAAAAGAAATAAAAAATAAGCGTTGACTATCAACGAATTGACTTTTAGCTTGTAATATGACATTGCCCATGTGTCAGCAGTGTTAATGTCTATGAAACTATAAAAATAAAATAAATTATTTTAATATTAAATCATATATTTTTTCTTCCTTTGTACAACACTAGATTAAATAATAAATTAATCAAAACCCTAGAATAAATTTTAACAAAAGTCCTTAATCGCTTAGCAATAAAAATTATTTATGTTCAAATATTTTTTTAAAATTCGTAATAGTTGGAGTAGACTTCCCTTTACATTTTCTTTATTTTAAATGAATATCAAATAAAAATATAGCTTTGATTATAGATTACATTAAAGTACAAGTTTTTATAATTGAAATAGCTATTTTATGATTAGATCATATTATCTTTATCATATCATATTATATATATACAGTATAAGATGTGTTTTATACCAGCTGTGTATCATGCAAGAAACTATTGTTGATAAATGTTAAATATTTTATTAAGAATTATAATTTAATTAGGAATCAGAAGTTAGGAATAGATTAGGAGATATATTTCAATACTACCGTATATCCGAAGTAGGACTATAAAAATAAATTAAGTCAACTTAACATTCAAGTTTTTACTTATATTGGCTCTTAAAAGTACATACATCATGACAGAAACTATTACAATTATTTACAACTCTTCAAATGTAATGGATAATACATTAATTTATTATTTAGAATTCATAATTCAATTAAAAGAGTTTTTTTATATATTACATGTAAAGGGTAAAAAAATTCTGAGTATTATAAGCTACACTATATATTGATCATCTTGAAATAATAAAGAAACAAGATAAACTTTAGTTATCTTTGGCAGTTCTCAGACTTGTATTGCACTTTAAACGAAAGTTCAAACAAAATTGCGTACATTCTAGGATGAATCATATTAATTACAAAGTATAATTTTTACATCTACATATTACAAGCAGTAAAAATATTTTTCACCTTTCTATAAATTCAAATATAATTCGAACTTTGTATTTACTCTATAAAATATCAAATACTAATAATTCCTTCAAAAGAAAATTACATAAATAATTCGATTAAAATATTAATTATAATTTATTGTTGAATTTTTATCAATCATATAGTTATCGTCTATACAGTACCATAAATAATTAAGACAAATGATAACTTAAATAATAATGTTGATGATTTTTAATCATTCATGTGCAATGTAAATTCAAATGCTGGTTATTTTAAAGAAACATTTTATATAATATATTTGATTTTCCATAAACTGAACACCGCATATTATTACTAAATTTTAAACTAATAATGTTAAATCTTATTACTATAAATTTAAATCTTATTATTACCCGCTGTTCTATAATATATACAGTGATATTTCATACTTTTATCATAATATAAAAATATAGACGTTTGAAATTGAATTTCATAAAGAATTAAAATTAAAAAATTTTATTTAGGTTTTAGGTAATTTTTCGTAAAAGCTGCTAATATTGAAAATGTGATTCCTACATTTGCAAATAGATAAAAAAATATGAAAATTGTGCTTTGTATTTTATTTTTATGCAATTTGAAAAATTTATTTTTATAGTATAAAATTGTATTAAAAATATTTTAATATTTTAAGAAATAAATAACGATAGTATATATAATTAAAATACCTTTTAGAACTGAACACTATTATTTTGATTTTAATTATCTATTTATTGAAACGAAAGAACAAATGATATTTATTTTATTAATGTAATTTATTATAATATTATAACCATCCGCATTTTTCTAATTCTGAAGTTGAACTTAAATCAAAAGTAATGCTTAAAATTATAAAGTTTAAGCGAAATATTTTCCTGTATTTTTGAGAGCATCCATAAAAAGCAAATCGCTGATGCTCGTGGAATGATTGTAAAATATAGCACGTAATGCTCTATTCAACCTGTTTTAATATAAATACTGGTTTATTTTTGGAAAAAAATCAAATACGTTAAGAAAAAAGTGACGCAATATCATGGTCAGTTCAACTGTCTGAATTTGAAAGTAAATACATATGTACAAAGTACATTCCTTGAAGATAACAATACTCTTTCATTTTTCTAAATGTCTTAAATTTCTTAAATGAACTTTAACAAATTATAGATTTATATGTTTAAATTTTTGTTGGAAATTCCAATTGTTTCTTTGATAGCGGGTTCAATAAAGTATTTCTTAGGAAACAATCGCTACTTGTACGGAAACTATTAGCCAGTTTCTCATACCAGCTGTCATAAAAAGACAAAACAGGTGTTACCATCATGACTCTGAAGTTAATGAGCTCCAATAATAATAAATTCACCTATTTCTTTATAAAATGTACTTTTCAAATGATCAACAACAAGATTTCTTTTTTTAACCTTATAAATATTATTTTTATTTTTCATAATAATCAAATTAGTAGATTGAATCTCAAACAATGGAAATGCTTTAATTTCTGTAAAAGAAATCGTTATATATCTGTCGGAATTAATCCACAATTAAAAATTTTGAAAATGCCATTAGTAAACTTTGAATTGATACATTGTGTACTACGAATAAATATATCAATTTAAGTAAATATACATTCAGGAATCGTTCATTATATATTTTAATTAAATTCAGTAAGTCTTTGTTGGCTTAGTATTCATTTTATATTATTTTGATGATGAAATTAATGATATAGTTGTTTGAATGTATGAACGGTCAATAGCACTTGAATTAGAAAGTGTAATACAACGTTACAGAATAAAGTTTCAAGCAAACGCCTGAAATGTAATACTTATGTAATTAATGTACGGTTGAAATGAAAACAGTACTATTTTTAAAATAATTTTTTCTCTCATTTAGGGTGTTATTTGAACTGATTTTAAACAAAATTTTGTGGTTTCAATGTACTGATTATATAAGACTAATTTCACGAATTTTTGTACAATTATTTTCTCCCACAGATCAACAATTTTGTAAAAGTAAATAAATAAATAAGTCGAAGTTATTAATCTATTTATAAAGATAGACGAATTAACTTAACTGTAAATCATGAATAGAATCATGTGTTCAAAATTTAAAGGTATAAAACTTTATCATCAATCCATTTCACTACATAATTTTACACATTTTTACATTACATAATTTTAAACATTTCATTACTAGTTTGAAAAAAAAGAAATCTCTCTCAAAACTGCGTCCTAACACTTTGCCAAAACAAACAAGACTGGATCAGCGGCTCTTAAAGTCATCCAAATTATTATCTTTACTGTCCAACCCAGTGATCGCAAAGATGCACGTCGTTTGAGAATATAGGAGTAAATAACTGGAATCTTTTTCGAAACACAAGGTCATCAAGTTTCTCACACAAACATTTATGCTTTATGCACCCTTCCAACAAATATCTGGTTCTTATAGTCTTAGAAGTATACAACTTGATCACTGACTTGTTCCCAAGTTATTATTGGTGCTTTCAATGTCTAAAGCAATGGGCACAGGTTTGCCACCTTTGTATACATATCGACCATCGACAGTACAATCTAATTAACAGTATGTCACAGGGAAAAAACAGTTTCTTATAATATATATTGGACTAGACTAGATGGTCGTGTTCTTGATCTACTAATACTTCAGATCGCTGTGTGTTGATTTTTGTTATCGAAATTAAGTTACAATTTACCCTGGTAGATATATAACTTGTTTTTCTTTTTAACAGTTTTAAGTTATATGTTCAACATTCATTGGCTAGCAACAAGCCAGTATTTAAGTATTTTTAAAATGTTCATCAAACTTTACTCTAAAAATGGTTTTGATTCTGACTAAGGTGTAAAGATAACGACAATGTTTTTGGATCATACACATTTTTTCAACTGCTTATCTTCTTCTGTATAAATTTAAAAAGACAGGCCGATTAAGAACCAAATAAATTTTACAGAGTTCCTTTCAAAAAAAAAAAAAAAAAAAAACAATCTACCGAGACACAAATATATCCTTTCAATGAGACAAAGATATCAATCCATGATTCTATACTGTCCATAAATTTTCGAGTTCACATTCTGTCCCAGCAGATGAAGGATATATACCTCATCAAACTTGCAATAATGAACTGTCCAATTTAATTAATGACTGCTCTAGGGTCACTGAAAAATTCTAATCCTAAAAGTCCATCATTGCTTTAGTCGTTAAATTAACTAATCCAATTTTCACTCGCTCACTGATTTCTCCTTCTCCTCGGCGGTCATTTCCTCCATCTCTTGGCCAATTTCCGTCCTCCAAGATGCGCTACGATTGACGTCTGCCTCGATCACCAGCTGCGACTCAGGCTGCGTGATCGTTGTCGTCATTTCCGTGGTCCTTATTCCTTCCTCCTCGCCCTCGTCGTCGCAGTCGACGAACTGCAGCGTCACTTCGAAATCGTACGTCCTCAGCTCCATCGTTGGAATTACGCCTGCTGCGGTTACTTCCGTGCCCATTGTAACAAACTGCTCCGGATGCTCGCTGACGCTGCCACGCCGACTCTTCGGTGACGGAGTCGTCGCGGAAGGTCGTCTGCTGGTATTACAACAGGATTGTTGTGCGTGGATTTCCGGTTTAGATTTACTGCAATGGGAAAAACACCTGAGTTAGTCCGTGGCTCCCAAGCGATAGGTGATTTATTAATTTTATGATCTGTTGAGTAAGATATAATTATAGATTTAGTGAGTGTTTTTTTCAACATAAATCTTTTTTACTTTATGGCTATTCCCATTGATATTGCAATTCTTATTAGGGATCTTCTATAAATTACGTGGACGATTCAGGACGAAGGAGTCATCTATACAGTAGGAGTAGAAAATTCAGCCAACATTTAATAAAATAAATTGAGCAAGCGCAATTGTTAAGCTAATAAACGATGAATATCGATTGTGCCGTATCGTACATGCTAAGCGTAAGATGTAAAAAATATAGTGGTGAGAGTGCGATACTTATTAAAACTTGTAAATATTTAACAAACGCTAGTTCTAGTTCTATTAAAAAATAATAGAGAAAACAGTAGTGTCTGTATGAACTATTTAACGAACAGATCAATACGTAATGAGTTAACGAACATTCATTAAGCGTAATGATAATGGCATATGTGATGCATGGAGAAGTAATTCTATACTTTCCGCTACTAAGAATTTTCAACACTGTTTTTTGCATTGTCTAGATCAAGCATTACTCTGCTAACAATCTCAGATTGAAAATAGATTAAAGTAAAGATCAGTTTGCTGATCTTTATATCGGGATAGTAATTAATTTGAAGTCAGTAAAGGAACAAATGTGTCATGTTCTATGACTAACAACTTATCGATATTTAAGAAAATTATAAGTGTTGCTACTATTATTTTTACTATCTATAAACGTCTTTAATAATATATAACATTTTAGGTATGCTTTTTTTATTTTTATATTTTAGGTACCCATTCAACCTCAGAAGTCATCATAAAATTTCATTGATACATCTTATGATACAATAAAAAGTAGAAAACTTATAAAGAATAATATTGTTTAAATATCTTCTTACAAAAAATATTTTCATGTCTCACAAGCAATGTCGCACATTATAAAGAGATTTGGTTATAGTATTCTAATATGATTACTTACAGAATTTTACGACGAATTTATTAGAAGAATGTTCCAAAAAAAATAGTTGCCTCTACTAAGATTATGTACTAGGTTTAGATCATTATTAAGTACGACAAAATTTTTTTCTATAACAAGAATTAAATTTATAATTGTAAACATAAATACAACACATTATAAACATTGATACAAAAGTATCGATATAATCATTTACGATTATGAGAATAGTAAAATGAAAAAAAAATCAACTTGCTGTTTCTTCGACTGTTTGAAGAACGATTTTTGCCAGATTCAAAACAAGAATTCTTCGTTTTTTAAATGTAATTCGTTTTCACTTTTTCCATTAGTATATTCTTCCATGACTTCTTCACTTTTCTTTATAAATATATCTTATTCCAATTATAACCATTTTTTCAAAATCACATTTATATTTGGATATTAATTTTCTTCTCCCTATTATAACTCATTTTAAAGCTTTTTTATTGATAGATTGCTTTCATCTTAGATCTCATTTTATTTAAAAATCTGCTTTCCAAATTTAGCCTTCAGTATAACGTACTTTATAGTATTTTCAGTATAACTAACTTTTTTTCTTTTTCTCTTTCTAAATTGATTTTTCTACTCCTCTTTATTTTTCTATAAAACAATGGATTTTATTTTTGAAGAAATACAGTTTATCTTACGAAAAATAAATCCGCAGTTCACGAAAAGCACGAAAACATAAACAATTTATTTATCTGCTTCAACGCACTGTGCAAGTACATCGCGATACTTGACAAAATCTTGATAATTGATTAAAATGGTATCCATTATTGTTCGTAGATATGTAATTCCATTACAATAGATTTAAACAAAAAAGCAAATCTTTCAAAAAAAAAATTAAAAGTATTCAACTTGTGCGGTACATCTTACATGTATACAAGTTGAATTCGTCCAGAATCTTCAGCGAAGAGACAGTATACAATCTGAGGAGATGGATGTCAAAGTTGATTATTAAAATAATGGAGGAAAACTTTTTAAAGACAAAATGCAGCCATGCTTAAAAGAATACAATGCAGCAAAAGGGAATTCCGACCTTATATCAGAGTCTCAATTTTAAAAAATGATGAAAAAACGACAGATAGAAACTGTTGCATGAGTCAGAGAACTACAACATACATGTTAATGGACCAAGGGAAATGATTTTTCAACCATCGTACATATCATTGTATATCACAGCAATATTGCAGCAATATTGTGACATCACAGAACTATGACAAATATTGCTGTGATATTGCGTCGATATTACACCGTAATATATCATAGGGCAATATCGGAGTAATATCATCATAATATTGCTTCATGCGTTGTACTACAACTGTCATTTTGTCAAAGATTTAAAAAATTTTGCAGACTAATCACTGCATCATATTGAACATCCGCACAAAATGGCTACCATTAATAAATCTTGAAATACTGCTTAGAGCCGTTTGTCTAAATTCGAGATTCAGCGATATTGCTATGATGTGACTGCTATATTACAAGGTATATTACAGCAATATCACAGGAAAATGGAATGTCTTAGATAAATGCATCGCAGAAATATTGCAACACTGAAAAAAAATGATTTACATTCAAGAAAATATGTTTCAGAAAAAACCATTTCATTGATTAAACAAAATGTGTATTTCATTTCAGCAAAATTCACTTTCAAAAAGTATTTCTTATTTTGAACAAATATGTACTTCCAGTTCATCATTTTTTTATTACAAAAATTGTTATTAAGAAAAACTGTTATCTTATCTAGAAAATGTGCCAATAACAGTACAAGAATTAGAAGATAGATATATAAGAAGATAGGTAAATAAGAAGATAAATCGTCTCAAACGAATATTAGTACTTCTACGTTCTCTGGAAACGAAAAAAAAAATGAGCTCTTTGAGCTAATGGAGGAACAGACAAAAGCCATAATAGACCACTCACTGATAAATTGTTAAGAGTAGAATGGAGCTACAGCTTATCGATAGAACAATATCTGAAAATAGTAGAGAAGATGGAGGCGAGCTCTCAACAAGAATGGCACAGCAGATGAGCCAGTAAAAAGAAATTATGTAAAGATTTAAAAACTGGGTTTTAAGAGAGAAATTCTCCATGATCTTTGGAAGATTCCAAAGTTTTTATATTGAAACACCTGACTCGTTGTTCACTGGGGATCACTGGTCAATTTGCTCAACTATGTCGCTAATATCGGACGGTCGATTATTGACTGCAAAGTTGGACGAATGCTGTGAATTGTTCAATTAAATTCAATGTGAAGGCTCCAAATAATAAAAATCGAACAAAGATATGCTCAAAATCCCTTATTATATTACAATAATATGAAAGGTGAATTATGTATGACTCTTTAAATAGTATATCCTATGCGCATCATTGGTTTAGCTAAAAGTACAAATACACGGCTTATGAACATTGTATGATAATCAATTAATTCATAATTAAAAAAAAGAAATTGTTCATATATCGTTAATAGAAGTATTTAAATATTTTCCAAGAATTAACGTTATTTAGTTAATTTATTTTGCTAATTGATCTGAAAAATTCACTTACTATTACAATAATTATGAGCATTCTTTTCGGTACAGATACTTGCAATGCGAAAGTTAAATTTATAGATGATACAGTTATTCAACAAATACCGATAATTGTTTCACCTAATTCAGAGATAATTTCAATAGAAGAAGCATTTAGTAAATACAAATTTATCTCTTATCTCTTATCGTAATTGCAATTTACAGGATTGTGAAAAAATATGTTACATGTAGTAAATAATTTTAATATATTACGTACGTTAATGTTTCGTAATAATCTGTTGTATCTTAAATATATTCTACTGCTGTTTTAAAATCAATATAGTCTTTTAATGTTAGCATACGTTCTTTCATCTTGGCTGTAATTCAAACGGTGCTTCCAATTTTTACTAAATAAAGAATCGATATTTAATGTAGTATTCTTAATAACTGTCATACAAATATTTCCTCAGTACTAATAATTGATCCCAAAACATAGTATTAGATAAATACAGATAAATACGAACATTGATTACGAAAAGTTTTTATTGTCGAATTAATATAAAATTTTACATTATTTTCCTATTTCTTTTATATGTGAATTTGTTCATTTCATTGCAGCACAACCACTATTCTTCACAATCATCTCATTCCGAGTCGATGCTAATATGCTTTCGCTTTCTTTTAGATTTTTTTCTGGCTTCTTTTCCTTGTTATGTACAGACAACTTCTTCCTGAAAGGGATTTACTAATCAATAAGTTGCACATCACAATCATTTTCAAACCTCAGAAACATACATTGATTTTTCCTGGTTACATTTTTTCATAAAAGCCTTGGGTTGAATAAATATTCCATAGGTAAAACAATTTGCTTTGATCTAAGTCAAGTACTTTGTTCAAAAGAAATCCTCCACGCATTTCATATCATTGCATATCGCAGGTTGCAGTTTTTTTAGCCATCTTGCAGATTATTAAAGCTAATTCCAAGTTTAAAAGGAGTCAGGAATGGAAAATTAAAATAAAGATTTATACACATTCATTTTAAAAGTAGTAACTCTTATAAGTGAGCTTTGGAAAAATAACCAAAAACAAGAGATTAGGTTAACCAAAGAAGGACATTGTGACTAGTTGAAGGAACACTGACCCTTTATTCTCCTTTCCACCATGTTCTTTAATTGTGGTTAACACTAAAGTTTTTCGATTCTTTTCTCCGCGTTTTTACATTTTTTACATTTTTCTTTTCTTCTTATTACTGCTTAATCTTTCTCCACCCATTTAAAAGAGGGAAATGTTTCTTATATGCTCACATTTCATTGACATTATTTTAAAGATATTTCCTAGTAATAGTTTCCCCAGCAGAGAAAAACCATAGAGTGACTAACTAAAAATTAACTTTGGCATTTCTACAAACAGTTAAGGAATCCTCTGGCCGTTTAACACGTTGGATGCTTAAACTGCAGCAATACAACTGTGAAATACGTTATAAAAAGGCACTCGTCATGTTGCGCCAGATATCGAAGGATTACATCTGATCGTCTCTGCTACGTTTTCTGACCGAGCGGTCACACCCATGCTAGGTGTCCAAACCAGGACAAGCAGAAGGCTAATTTAGTCTTTTGCTTTAAGTGTCTGAAGAGATTCCGCACTTTGTAGAACTTCGAGCGGTACAGGGATTCTGATGACGCTCACCACAGACAAAAGGGCTCTCTGACTCCCGAATACTACCGAAGGGAGTCTCGCGTTGCTCGCATTCCTCCCTCCTTCCCCGGAAGAGAACTAACCGAAGCATGGGCAGTGATATGGGAGCCGACGACAACGAGCCTCCTCCCCATCGCCGACACCTTTCTGGTAGTATTCGAGAAGTTTGCAGCCAGGCCTTTCCTCGTGTCACCGATGGTCTCGCCTTCGGGCCTCCTCAGGGTTAAATGGAACTACCGACTAGTGTGGATGTCGGATGATTTATAGCGACAGGTGAGGTGGATCAAGGGCTGATTGAAAATAGCAGCCTAGCACATATGGCACCGCTTTCTTCACCGGAGTCGGCAGTTGCGGCTTAGATTTGGGTCACCCAGCAGCCTTCTCCAATAGCTAGTTTTATACAGCAATGCTAGTTGCGTCATTTCGGTAATCTGCAACAGGTAATTGTGGAGCAGGTCCGCCAAAGAGACTTACGGATGACCCCTCCGCCTCCGCCTTCCTGCCCTCCGCCCGCTGTTAACCCGGCCCCTGCGGTATCTGGGTCATCCCACGCCGCGTCGGATCCGGTGGTCGCAGTTTTGGAGCTGGCCTCCAGAGTTGCCAACCCACGATTACGAGACCAGCTTTTAAATTGAGGTAACACTCACCACCAAAGGTCGACGTGTCATGAGGAGGTTCGATAGCGAGTAGATCGATAAAGTAGAGAGAGAAGAGAAAGAAACTTGAACGAGTAGAGAAAGCGAGAGAGAGATAAAAGGAGTGTTAAGAAGTAAAGAGACTTGATAAGAGACGATAATGTAAATATATATATATATATATATATATATATATATTAATTTATTGTAAAATTTGAGTAACAGAGCCCCTCGATTCTAATTTTTTGTTTTTTCGGGTCGAGACTTCATCCCGGCATGCGGAATTCGCACTCTAGGGAGGAGCAATGCGACGGGATATTCGTCGTTTTCGAGTTTGCAGAGTATCAGGGCCTCTCTCAGGCCACTTGTTTGCAGTTTATGTTGTGTGTGCATGTGTGTGTAAGAATATCAAAGAATACGGAGAAATAAAAATAACAAACTTATATAACACGTCTTTCATACCTACAAGTTAAATGTAATCATTACCTTCAACAAGGAGGTAGTCTAAAACCTAAGGAAATTGAGGATAAATAAAGTAATGAATTGTGTAATTGGCATTTTAAATTGTATAAGAAAAATTATGAGTAAGCAGTAAGCATTAAATATTTTACGTATAAGAGTGCTGCAATTTATATTTATATCCACCAATTCAATTTATATCCACCAATTTAACAAAATGATTTAAGAAAAATATCGAGGGACCTCTTCTTTCGCGAATAGAAGAATTTCAAGAAAATGATTCTGGATGAAGATAAAAATTTGTTATTAGCTTATATGTGAGAATATGAAGAAGTTTTCACGACATATTTTATAATCCCATATTAAGAATTATAGCATCAAAAAGCTTCTATTAATGTTTGTAATAATTTGACTTGGAGTACATGAGACACAAATCTATTAAAATAGGTGAAGGTCTCTATTCTGCACTACTCTTTTCGAATGATCAAAAATGCAAATTTGGTTAGCCCTGAATTGAATATATTATTTTACGAATAGCATAAAGACATTATGCAATACATTCTTTCAATGTTGCAGACAATTTAATTGAATTGTAAGAACCCTATCTATGTCACTGAACGCAACTTTAGAATGATTTGAGATTATCAACATTTAGTCATCATTCATCTCAGAATTATGACCAATGATTGTCGAAAGAAGGTAACTGAATATGTTTAACAAAAAGAATATAAGAGACTACCGCTCGTACCTTAAGTACAACATACAAAGTTGTGACAAGGCTATATCTACGGTACTTCCTTAATGAATACAATCTGGACGGATTATACCATGATATTATGAGGTACAAAACCTATCAAAGCAGGTCCTATCAATCTGGCGAACGTATATTACGAATTCTGTCAAAGATTGTGACAAATGAACGTTAAAAGTGAATAATTCAGAACATTGAACAGCAAAAATATACTACTGCTCATACTTAACAAGTTGAGCATACTGAAACATTTGTATACCAAGAATATACAGGAAACCTATCGATATTTCATATTTTATCATACTAGTATCATATTGTATTATATTAATGAACTACCTATAAATTCTGAAGAACTTGATGTCTTCACGCTTATTGATCAGAGCGTGTCATACTCTAACCCGGGTACGTGTAATTAAACCAGGAATCTCATTTTTGGTAGCTTCGAAAAATTAAATAAAGCTACAAAAATCTAAATACTGAATAATACAGATGGTATAGATAGGCAGAAAGATATGAATAAACAATTATAATGGTTTGTTTCAGAACTAAGATTAATAGGTGAGATAGTCATCTCACTATCATCTGTATAAGAATCGAAAACCTATGAAACTGAGAGATATGGAAAATTTAAATGACTGCTCTGTGAGAGCGACAACTATTGCAGTTTTCCAAAATAGGTGCAACACACACTCTGCATTTCACCAATTTCTACGCCTTCAGGGCACTGCAGAGATTTTTTTAAACTACGAGAAGAGGATCGAGAAACACTGCATCTAAATACTTTGCTTACTATTTTTCTTGAGCAGCAGTGATGAGAATGATCGCTCAGTTTTTTGCGACACTAACTTATTAGTTTATGCATTAATAAAATGACATTTGGTATAAATTAAAAAGTTAGTACCTCTTATTTCTAATACGTACAACTTTCCTTAAGATAAATTTTTTCTTTGTTTAATTTAAAGGTAAAGATTTCGTTAAATTTACATTCTGTTAATAGGTTAGTAAGTAGCTAGTACAACCTTCGTTAATAGTTGAAAAAACGTTACGCGTCTTTAGCACATGAATTAAGAAATTTTAACCTTCCATTCATAATTTATATTTTGCATTTAATGCACAGCATTGATTCCTGAGCAATGCTGATTATAAAGATATTCTACAATAAACTTACCAAGACCTTTTAATATTGTTAAAATACATGCAACTGATCAAAATTTTTCTCGCCATTTCAAGAATCGATTTAAAATATTTACATAATGTTAATTATACTTATGCCAATAAAGCCCGAATGCATTAAATATTTATAAAATATTATAAATATGTTTGCATTACATGTAAAAAAGATGTAAATTCTGAGCATGTATTCGTCCATAATGTTATCAAAAAACTTTCGCTAATATTGTAACAATTCGAAAATAGTTTTTTGCTAACCTCACTTTGTTTTCGTAGTGACATGGTTTGATGATAATGTTTGAACAATATTTCGAGAATGTATTTATGTAAACGATTATTGTAAGCACATTCGGTGATTTTAATGTTATTTAAGGAGCCGAGCTGATAAGATATACATTCTTATGAACTTTATGTATCAAATTTTTGGATTTACAACTAATGGATATTATACCTTTCTACTAATGGATATTACCCTTTCGTAAATTAAATAATTTTTCTTGATGAAATAAAACTTTTTAGTTTAATGAAATCATAATAATAATATGTTTGTTTCACGGAATCTTCAATTCTAGTCAAAAAGGACAAATCTTAAAGTAGCGTTTTCATGCATTACAAAAACTTTCATTCTTCTTTTCTTTACAAGCACTTTCCATATTTCTGAATGTTTAGGATCAATGGTTAATCAAATTAATCATTACTTAACCAATGATAAAATACTTTAAAAGTATTATTTAACTTACATAATGTCAGTATCCGTATATAAAACAAAAGTGCCCTTACAGCTTCATTGAATAAATATGAATACTGTACCGAAATTGTTAATGACGCATGACAATGAAAAAAACTAAAGTGTTTCGTTCTAGCATGCCACATTATTATTCTCTCCGTAATATTCTCACTTGATTGGGCTCTTGAGCGATCCGGTGGGCTTCAGCTGCATTTCCCTTATCCTGGACTCGTGCACCTGCCTCATGAGGCTCGCGTGCCTAGTGTTAACGTTGCCACCTTGCAGCAATTGCTGCTGCGAGCCGACCACTTGGCCCCTCGTCAAGCAACGATGCTGGGATCCCATTAACGAGCCTACGACGATCACAACATAGTTAGTTCAATTGACAATCTGATTATTTTGGAAACAAAGGATTATAATGATTATTTGGATCGAATTAAAGAATTCTGGTATCATCATATTAAGGGAATGACAAAGGTCGATTTTTACCGATCGAATCAAGAATTGCGTTATAAATAATATTATCTCAGAGCTTTAAATTATTAAGGATTTCAATTAAGCGTGCCCTTCGTTTACGTCTATGTGCATTACATTTTTAACATTTTATTTAGAATTTTTATTTATAAAATATTAAAACCTTTCTCATTTCCATAAGGTTTCACAAATCAACTTCAAACTTTATAGTAATGTAAAATCAACGTAAATAAAGGGTATGATTAATAAAATTTTTAATTATTAAATTATTATATATACTATTATATATTTTTGTGCCGTCAGAAAAAAATGACTTCGCCATCTCCGTAGAAAATAACGCATAATACAAATAATAGAGATTCTGAACACTTTTTAATAAGTTGCGCTTTATATTTTATAAACAAACTTGGAATTGTAAGTTCCTCCTTAAATTTTAAACTTAGAATGTTTTAAGATAAAATGGCCGAGACACGATGGAACTACTTCAGAAAGAGATTCAAGTTCTGAATATGAACTTCGCGGTTCGCATGTTAACGATGACTTTACTAGGTGATCTTACGTAAAAAGTATATACAAACAAAACACAAATTTCATTATCATTTTTAAAATAAACTATTCTAGTTGTTCATAAATGCGGTCTGCGATATTTAATAACATATTTTATATTTGTACTGCTATTTATTTAATATTTCAAAATATGCGCTGAAGGAAATATTTTAGGATTTGACACGTCGTAATAACAGTTCAAGAATCAGTATTTTACATTTTCAGATAAAATATACTTCGTATGATCATATATTTCGTATAATCATATTTCTACTTTTATTAAAAATTTTGAATTATAAGATCAGACTATTTAAAAGATTATTATCTATTATTTAAATCAATTTATTAGAGAAAACTTATTTCATTTTTTCTATATATTTTTATTTATTATTTCATGTATGTGATTGATTAAACATCAATCTAATAGTCATGGAAGTTATAACAAGAATTAAAAAAAAAAACAAAAATTCTATTTAAACGTTTTGTCGGACTTTCAATGCTTTTAGATACACGTTGCTTTCAGGAAATCCAATTTTCATTCGAGATTAAAAGTAAAAGTCATCTTTGTCCTCGGAGAAATCTGATAAATCGGCCTTTAAATCAAGTTCAAGGTTATCTCGAGTTCCTCTTCTATGACCTTTACAATTAAGATTCCGAATAAAATGATGTTACCTGTCAATTTGGAAAATTTGTTTTTACGCTATCTTACACACTCATATTTATGCGAGATATTTTGTTTTGCCTAAATTTCTTTTATCTCAATTCTCGAAGAGGTCTGAGAAAAGTACTTCTTGCATTTAAATTGAATTATCCAATTTATAACAAAAAAGTAATAGAAATTCACATCTAACAATTTATCAATGCTATATAAATGTTACCTACAGAATTTGATACAAAGTCAAAATGCATATTATTAGCATAAAAAAAAAATTGGACGTGTCTTATTTACACGTTCAAAGTAATTTAAAAAGTTAGAGACCATTGAAAAACTTATTAAAAATGAAATATTTTTTCGCGAAAACTTGGAGATGAGTTCCATTCTTTAAAACTACTTTACAATTTACTTCGATTCGTTATATATGTCATCGATTTTCATCCAAATCCTGGAATGACATTTATAAGCGCAGTTTCGCCGATGAGGCGAACTTT
Organism: Sycobia sp. Sy_11; assembly: GCA_018907035.1. Taxonomy (NCBI): domain Eukaryota; kingdom Metazoa; phylum Arthropoda; class Insecta; order Hymenoptera; family Epichrysomallidae; genus Sycobia; species Sycobia sp. Sy_11. Next base: position 2,237,177 of record JACCIC010000001.1, read on the forward strand.
TTAATTAAAAAATTTTTCCACTGACCCTTCGGCTCCTGAATGACGCTGATCATTCCCGGCCCGTCCTTCACCTCCCCCCTGCCCGGGAACAGCATCCTGTGAATGAAGTTCTTTAGGGCCGCCCTGAAGTCCTTGAGATGATAAGCGTAGAGGAGGGGATTGCCGGCCGAGTTCAGGTGCGACAGGATGATGCAGAAGTTGAGGAGGAACTCGCTGACCTCGCACCGCGGGCAGAATGCCATCACGCAGTTGATCGTGTACAGGGGGAACCAGCAGACGATGAAGAAGGCAACGATGCGCGAGAGGTTCTGGGTCGCCTTGACCTCGCGCTTCTGCGCCGCGCCGAGGAGGCGCAGCATCGTGCCGTGGGTCTGGTTCTCCTTTCGCTTGCCCGGGTTCATGGTCACGATTTGCTGCAGCTGGGGACGAGGACAGTCATGCGTTAGGATTCATACGTCCTATTCATTCGTCTTCTACAAAATCGGATGGTCTTACAAATTATAATCTTAAATGAACAATAAAGATAATTGTCGCGAGAATGCGTTACTAAATATGGTTTTTCTAAATTTTCCGCTGGGCTCATCGGTCAAATTAGAGGCTGTCTTATTTAGATAACGGATTTGATTCGAATTTCACGAGGTAACTTTGATTGCTTCCAAAATGAGCCTAGTTTTACGACCTCGTGTTGTCCCATTTCCAAGAAGTGGCATACTTTGACAATTATTACTCCCCTTCAATTAAATTTTATAGGCCGTATACTCGGAGAAATTTTTTCTCGCAGAAAGTAACGATAAAAAATAATGATTGTTGTCAATTAAAGAGCGATGAAACTTTCACGCGTTATCAAGTGACTATTTTTACCTACGGTATAGGCAATCAATTGAACAATCTTAGCCCTTAGAACGGTGCTAATTGCGGAGGTAATCAAATTTAGCCCGTTCAAACTGAAACAAAACTGTCGCTTATGAAGGGCCGTTTCGCTTGTTCGTGATACAAATTTATTGTGGATGAAGAACAAATCAAATGTAATATATGTATGATGATAATTCAGAAATTTCACTTTAAAATATAAAAATAAATAGTTTCATATCATCTAATTTAGCAATCTTGGAGCTAATAATCGGGATAAAACAAAATGGTAGCGAAGCTGGACATTTCGATATCATGATTTATAAGAAATGTTTGATAATGTTTGAAATACGTAAATTGATCATTACACCTGACAGATAAAAACGAATGTTTTGATAATCCACCGAATAAGAAACTGTAGTTGCTAGGTGTTATGTCAATATCTGATCGATACGACCAATGTTTTTAAAGATTTAGTTTTCAATAATGTTTCATTTATTGTTCATTCCCTATATTAATTCCTAAAAATGAAATAACTGTCGACAGCAGTTTACGAGACTAGATTAGCATTACTATTATAAAAATATATAGTTCTATGTCCATTAGAAATTCTATATTTGATGTAAGCCTATTTATTTAGGACATGAGAATAGATCCAACCGCTCATGGTGGTCAACATTATTTCAGCTCTTGCATTAGTCATATATGCTAGCTTTGCAATTGTTAAAAAAATAAATAATTTATTGAAATTTCTCTGTCTTCTCTATTTCAAACGTAGAAGTAATAAGAAATGGCCACTGTCAACCTTACACTTTTTCAGTAGACCAAGAAAGAATAGATTATAGATTCAAATGGATGAAGAAGAATGAAGTAAGTAGTAACCTTACTTTGCTTACGATGTACACTCTAATAGCACTCTAATAGATAGCTTTGGCGCAGTGCCGGCTCAAGAGGGAAACCTAATAGTGCTGAAGTACCGAGGCACTGATGCTAGAGGAGCCCCCATACTCTTAAAAAATGTACTATTAAAAAAGATCGAAAAATGTGTTTAATAATTTCAATCATTGAAAATATTTTCAATCATTTTAAAAAAAAAAAAGAATTGTTCTCATAAATTTGCAAACACACTATGATGTTGTACCTCGATTATAAGTTAGTGTGTCATCGGATCGACACAGAAGCAATTGGTAAATAATAGAAACTGAAGCAAAAGAACTGAGCTACAATCTTGAAGCGTATTTCTTTAAGAGAACGAGGATTGCCATTCCATGATAAGTACGAAGTATTCGTTTCTCCTCACAACGGTGACTATCATGGATCACTTGAGTTGATTTCTGAATTCGATTCTATATTAAAACGCACCATCGATACATATATTCAAAAGGATCGAGGTAAAGTTCCGTACTTGTCAAAATCAATTTGCGAAAATCAAGTTTTGATACGTTATGAACGTATAAAAAGTAAAATAAAGCAATCAAAATATGGACGTTTTGTTATCGATTCTACATAAAACACATTGCCTGATGATCAGTTATCGATTGTTTTTTGTTAATATCTAGACGGATGTGCGTATGAGCGCTTTTCGTGCTTTTCGCAAAAAGATAACCATAAAGGAATATATTTAAAAGACAGTAATAAAAAATTATTAAATAAACATGATATAGAAAATTATCTTGTTCATCACGATAATGCTAGCAATATGTTAGGGCAGCATAAAGGATTGAAATTTATTTCGAATTTCTAACACAGTGAATTTGTAAAATTTGAGAATGAAGCAAGAAGTCTTAATAAAGCTATCAGTCAGAAACATTCAGATTCTAGTAAAAGGCGCAAAATACATATATTGATCAGCGAAAGAAGGCAAATGGAAATTTTACATGGTTCTGACAGGTTTTAATTTTCAATAATTTACATTATAATAGCGAATATATATAGAAGTAAAGCTTCTGAGCGAAGTTTGAAGTTACATTAGTAATTTATTTGGACTTTTAACTAATTTATTAAGTATTAATGGTATCAGAATTGAATGAAAGTTTAACATGACACGTGAATGTTTCTTCAATTGATTTAAGTAAATATATGCTAATAGTACTAAAACAATTTTTTTTCCTCCAGTAAAAATGCAAAGTCCAGGTTTTTATTCATGAAAATGGCGAAGAAAAGTATAAATATGTCCTATAACTGTATGAAATTAGATAAGTAATAATGTAACGATACCAAATTTTCGATGCTGAAAAGAATAAAAAGTTTACACATATCAAACATGCTTGATGAAATGTTATCTTCATTCTCCATTGTTGCTATTATCGAAAAGCAGTTATTCGAATACCTTAGTAAAGTTCTGATAATTTGATAATACCGATTCCTAATACACAGAGCAGGAAAAAAATATTGTTAAATTGACTTTTTTATATTGTTTAAATTTGAATAAATTTTTATTATTTAATTTGAGTGAATTTATTTACGTAAAATTCCTGCTCCTAGCTAAATTTTTTAGTTATGAAACGTAATTATTTCTATATACGCTTTACAAATCACTTAATTTAAAACACTTTCATTTCAACTTGAAATTAAACTTTAAAGTGAAAAGGAGGTAGTCGATATACATATATATATATATGATACATACATTAATATCTCAGAATGGACAACCAATTCTAAATGAAGTAAATATGACTGTACTTATGAATATAGCATATTATAGCCTATTCATATAAACACAATTTCTAGCTAGCATTAATAATGTGTAGCTTTTGTTTTATATCTCTATCAGATGTATTTTTGTAAATGATTTCTATAAAGCACATTATATTTTGTCCGAGCGCGTGTCTAATTTTTTACCGCCACACACAGAGAGAGAGAGAGAGAGAGAGAGAGAGAGAGAGAGAGAGAGAGAGAGAGTGAGAAAGAGTGACAGCACACGAGGTACACAGGAAACGAATAATTTCGGCAAAATTTATTGCTGGAAATGAGAAACCTAGTTTATTTTTCCATTATTTATACGTAATTTTAGATTTAGATTTTTAAAAGCTTTGCTCTTTAAATGAATCTATTTAAAAATAATTATTTATCTTAAAAAACTTTATTAATAGAAACCATAAAGGTGTCAATAATCGTAAAGATATGGGGTAACAATTATTTATTCCCTCTTACATTCATATTTACATGTATAGGATTCTACTTTTGCGCGATATATTTGTCTGCCGTATAAATCCTTTTCATTCTCAATCCGACTTTCTAATTTCCAAAATTCAAGTGTTGTTAAATCAACCGGTAGCAAATTACTCGTGAACAACGTAACTCACCGCGTTTTTTTAATAGATCTGCTTCTCCCGAAAACAAATGATATATAAACAAATTGATTTATTACTGGGTTATAAAAGTTTACCTTCGAATATTGTTAATTAAAGAATGTAATATTGATTTAATATCACATTCTCAAAATACCTCATTCCAAAATTATCAAATTCAAATAGGAATTTATTACAAAACAAAATTTCGATCATTATGTAAATTTGTTTTGTTACTTCCGTTAAGAGTTATCGGTTTTATAAGCACGTGTCAACATAAAGCTCCTTGCGCCTCTACATGTACGTGTGAAAAACGTTTAATGTTCGAGGGGTAATATTTTTGGATAGAAAATAAGGAAACGAGGGCCTAACAAATATCAATAATACAAACATTCGAAACGCGCAGCTTATTTTAGTCGTTGCGGCCTCGATATTATTAGAAGGTTCCGTACGGCAAACAAAAACAAATTTCAACCATTTTCGACAAATGTCGCACATTCTTCTTTTTTTTCGCGCCTGTACACACTTTTATTGAATTGTGCGCGCCTATATATTTTGCAATCGCATCCTCGTCACTATGTATACGAATGAGAATATCTTATATTACATTATCTCTACGGGCAACAACTGCAGAACATCGTTAATTAGTCAATAAAACGGACGGCTACTCTTTCAAGTTGACGAGCAATCAACGTGATATTAATCGCAGAATTCTGTCAATGACGTAATTATTACGGGCGTGTATAAACAGCCATCGCGGCAAACGATATTTGTCAATGATAAATTCATAAAGTCAACGGAAGGGCTGGAACTGACTATAAATACTACCGCTCTATAAATAATAATAGAAGGGCTGAATAATTGTTAGATAATAGTAGTAAGTGATAATCGACGTTCTAGAATGTGGTAAAAGTTTGAATTACCAGAGAGGCCCGATCGATGAATTGGAAATTGTTCGAAGGCTATATATATATATATATATATAAGCGTTGCGTCGCTCTATGTATATACTAGATCATTAGAAGGACAGGCGTATTATTGCAACATACCCCATTACTGAGGGATCTAGTTTTACTGCTATCTACAATACATGTCTGTTGTTTTTGATCATAAAAGAATCATCTCATTATTATAAATCTAGCAAAGCGTTCGAAATATTCCCCCGCCGTATCTGTCGAAAAGAAGAAAATAGTCCAATAATAACTGATTCGCCCGTATCAAAGATGAAAGAAAGAAGCAAAAATTCTACTCGCCAAGGCTAAAAGAAAACGGTCGGGGGAAGGGGGCGAAAGCCGACTGCCACCGAATTTCCCGGGTAAATAGAGCGCAAAAATTAAAATCGCTGACGCGAAAGGCGAACTTGTGTAAGCGTCGCCGTATCTGTAAATATACAAACACCACGTTTGTGGCGGCATCCCACGTCGCGTATGGCATTTCTGCAGATACGCACAGAGTTGTGTGCACGAAAATAAATGCGAGCCGTTGCCGATGCATCGGCGTAAATAATAATGAAATATCTCAATATGCGTGTTATCGATTGCTGTAAAAACAATTGATTTAAATAAAATTATGATTTCGCATGCTGTGAGAATGAAATTGGTGGTATTTGAATAATGGACATGTTTCTGATAATATAGTAGATCTGCAGATTTTTATCTGTACATAAATTTAACGTGTAGGAAAAAATGTATTTAATTGTCAGTATACTGTCATAATTAAGAAAAAAAGTTCTTTTACCTATGTAGAGTTCCTCACTCTTAGACAATAGTGACTGCTGAACTCATTTATTTTTCTTGTTCTTGGATTGTATACAGACACGGCATTGAAGTGAATTATAATAAAAACATTTCTTTCCTGAACATTAAGTCGTTCTATAAGCACCGTATACGCGCAAGGATTAAATGAGATTCAGTAGAAATCACCTGCCTGCTTAAGAGAGACACAGGGAGAGAGAGAGAGAGAGAGAGAGAGAGATTAGTCAGGAAAGCAGATGTCTTTCTCACCCATATACTGCAACGAGTGGGATTATTATTATCGATAAAAGGGGGGACAAGAATAGGATTGATTTTTTGATTGTCTTAGATTGCTCACCTACCAGCTCATCCTATTTGAGCGCCAGATCCACCTTAAATTGGTTTTTATTAAAACAGCAATATAGTGCATCTGTGTTATGTTATTTTAAATACTTTATTTAAATACTTCGATGCACCAAAATATTCGATAATTAAATAATTTCCTAGTCGTTATCTTGGCCCGTTAAAAGTTCTGTAAGAAAGGGATTGAATCGAGAACTAAAGGCATATTGAACCGGATATAATGATACATGTGTTTCGCGATTCATGTAAAAGAAATTTACATTATGCATACAACTTGAATTGAATTGAAACGGATGTATGATGAATTATGTTTATCTTCGATTAAAAGTACATTTTCGCATTATGGAGAACGGCTTGAAAACGACTCTGGTTAAAGTTTTGGATCGAAGCGGATATAAACATATTCGGTCTTAAATTTTTTGCAATCTGATTCAATCCTGATCAATGATGTTAAATGTCGGTAAATATAACCTGATTGAAACGCACTGAATCGTAAATTCGTTTCAACGCGTATAAAGACTGGCATACGATTCAACGGTTTTCAATGTGATTTTTGCCCTTCGGTTTAGATCATTTCAATAGCTTCGATATCCTTTTGGAGAACAAGGTCGCAACGCGCTGCTGCAACGCCATAAAAAAGAAAATTTTGCTACGTAAACATGACAAAGTACACATCGACAAATTTCAATTATCAGGAACTGGCGCGTGTGCGGTACCCTCGAGTCGATCAGGATTCGATTCGCCCAATGATACACCGAGCTTTCGAATCATCGAATCCGACTCGATATATCCACGAAAATCAATCAATAGCCTTATAATGAAGGGAAAAGATCACAAATGTCGGACGGGTTGAAAATTGTACATTATCGATTTATTCACCTGCTTTATGACCACTCGGTAGATGTGGGCGTAGAACGCCGCGATGAGGAGAGCCGGGAATATGATGGTGGCGAAGTAGAGGAAGACGAGGTAGTCGTAATCCATGACCTCCGTGAAGATGCACTTCTCGTCCGACTTGTGGCCGGCGTTCCAGCCGAGGAGGGGCAGAAAGCCGACCAGGGTGCCAGCCACCCAGCACACGCAGATGATACCTGCAATAAAAGACGTAGAAGCGAATGAGTGGCTGAAATTTTCTCGAAGGCTCTGCCCTGGCGGATTGTCGTTTATTTAAATTAATAATGGATTTATGCACGGGGAACAACGGGTGGGGGAAGGGGGCGTGAGTAAATCCAGTATTTAATTAAACGCGCATATATGGAGCGTGCAAGCGTACACTGCGCCGTTGACGCTTAATTTGCCGTGCTGTCTGTTATTTCGTCCCGCTGGCGGGTCACATTTGTAAAGGGGAGTTGGAGTTAATAGCGCATACGCGTTGTACGCACGTTTGTAATAATTTCCCTCACGATCGCGGATGATCGCGATGAATTTCTATATTCCTGCACGGATCTTCGTACGATAATTCATCGTGAAAATGCCGTTTAGGGTATTAACTCGTCGGACGTCGCATTGTAATACAAAGCGATTAAGCGGCAGATGAAATAAAAGACCTTTACTGGGTCAGGGATACGGAGGCTTCTCCTTGAATAATGCACGAATCGTTACGTGGCCGAAAGCCTCCTTAATCCCATTCTCAGAGACATTAAATTGTGATATACATCGAAGTGAATATAGTTTTTTTTTTTTTTTTTTTTTATTGACATGTATAGTTATGCTGCAATTTTACGAAACTGTTCGAGTGTTTTTTTATCAAGATCTTCTAGATACATCGTTTAACTTTTATTGCCATTGGTATTTTTGTATTTGTTATATACCCAAGAACGAAAGTGCAGAATTACAAATTCCTAAACTACACGCGTACACTGTAACTTGGGAAAATAATAAACTATATACTTTGCTCGAATTTGTTATAATGCAATCGTATAATGAATCAATGTATGCTCAATTATTATAATAAAGACAATTATGATTTCGACTTAAAACGAAAGTTAGAAAAAATGAAAATGATATATCTTCGTATTATGTACACTCCATTCGCGCGAGTGTCCAATAAAAGTAGAATAAACATTGCAAAGCAGGGCAATCAATAGAGCCTTCAAGCTGATTTTTAACATCTACTTTCCAACTTAACTGCCGCCATCAAGAATCCAAGACATAATAAACACAGTTTAATGTATCAGTTACTATCAATATCTATACAAATAAAGTGACAGATGATGAAGGATTATAAGAGTACAAATGTACATATATTTTTATTTCTGCAAAAACTTCAAGATTTATTTAAAAATTTAACGTCTTCTATTCCTATTTTACCTTGATCAAATGAATATATCAACCAGTTTAATTATATACCAATTAATGCATTATTCACTGCGAATCTGCAATAACTAAGCCGACGAAATTTGACATTTGAGAGGCAATGGCCGAAACCAACGGCTCGCCCGCCCGATTACGGAATCCCCATTGTATCGCGATATTCCTCAGCAACGGCGATCTTTCGAGCGAAGCCACCGCTTAAAATAACGCTTTATAATCTCCAATCGCACTATATATGTGCGATCTCGCGCATCTCGGCCGTATCTTATGATGCCGTACTCTTAATATCGGGCTGCGCGCTAATCCCCGTTAATTAAACCCGGCACGGAAGAACAATTGCGATAAATTTCCAGGGAAATTAGCCGCCGACTAGCGCTCGGCCCCGGGCAATATATGGTCACGGTACTGCGGGGAGGAGTGAGGGGGGGGGGGGCAAGGCGTTGTTACGCAACGGAACAAAACACAAAATCGTTTTTCGAAACGCGCTCGCCAGGCATACGCTTACTTTCAGTCCTCGATCTTCGTTAACGGACGTGCGGTAAACGAGAATCTAAATTCGATTCTCATCCCCCGGCGACTTAATTGAAAAAAACAAACTTAATTAAAACTTTTTCTATGTAACAAATTCGAATCGATATTATAGCTAGAAATATGTTTGGTTAAATTATTTTTGCCACTTATTGGTTAAAATAATCAATTATAAGAAATAAATTTTAAAGGCTTTTCGAAACACTCAAGTGATGACTTATCTTTGATGACAATTGATAATAATATCAGGATTATAAAAGTGCCTTACAGACCTCATAGCCACTTGTTGTATCGTCCTGAATGAAAAATCTTAAAGACTACAAGTCTTGAAACTGATAAAAATATGTATTAGTTTTTACAGGACGCGTTTAAATTTAGTTATATAGGCCTAGAAATATCGGTTTTTACTATCAAAGTTCAGATTACATGAAAACGTATAAGGTGAGTGAGTATAAAAAAAGAGACTCTGAAAATTACAACTGCTAACGATGGTTTGAATTTCAGTATTATTAGGCTATATTACTTTATTTTTCTCATCGTTCTAATTAATTTTTCGCTTCTCAATTAGTTTATAGAAAACTCGTAGAATTTAACTTTTATAATTAATAGCAGTACAATATTTCGATAATTAAACGCATAAATAGCAAAATTGAGCAATTATAATTCTCTTTTTAGAACGCAAATCAATAAAAAGTGAGCCAGGAGTGAGTTTTCCTTCTTTTAATACACCACGCGCTTAGATAGTTTCGCTGGCACTCGCTCTCATGCACTGTCCCACAGCGAATAGAAATAGCATCTGTCTATATAAGAACATTATAAAAAATAATATGAAGATTAATAAGTGAGCGTCAGAATCAAGGCATTCAAAAGGTTTTTTTTTTGCAGTAATGTTCGATTAAGAAAAAGACGGATCACTGATTATCGAACAATCGAACCTAGAGCTTCTCTTGTGCTAGCTGGGTGAGCGCGAATAAGAACTGTCAGATGCTTTTGGATCGACTATTACTTTTCATTCTAATGCCTTGACACAAAACACTTTTGACGAGGTTTAGACGAGCTACATTGTTTCATATTTTTTATAATGTTAAAATATTCTTTGCACCCACGCTGATTATACAGGGTTCTGTCAGGATATTTTATGATCGTGACGGTCACATACTTGCTCCGCTGTGTCATGCACTTCTGTCACACATTTATCCGAGCAGAAATAATCTGAGATTATTTTCAAGCATTAATCAATGTAACTGTCGAGCTATTGCTCGACATTTCAGAACTAAACAACTAATACAACATATTTACAATACAAAACCACATAATTTTCTGAACAATTACTAAATATACCAAAAAGTATTCAAATAAGATTAAATTATTTACTTTTCAATATGTTTTACATTGAAAATGAATTATTTCATAAAGAAAATCTAAAATTAAAACTGATTATAAATAAATATATTTAGATAATGTTTACGAACAATGATTCATAATGAATTATTTTTATATACAAAAACAAATATTTAAATTGTATCTTATACTTTTAATTTTAAAAAATACTGACAATTTCAATATTTCTTAGTATATTTATTATTATAGTAATTCAGTTCGAAAACTGCCGTACGACGCGCTGTAGCCTAAAATACAGATAACCTGGACAGGCCCAGACTAGCTCCTCGTCACGTACCTGCCGGTGCCTGTACAAAGCCAGTGATAACTGCATAGTTTGTCTGACTAAGATCTGAAAATAGTATCAGGTTGTCTGTAGCCTTCTTGCTACAGCTCTAAAATGCAGGTGTAAGCATAGTCGTAGACCGTTCTTGACCGGCGCCCAACCTAAAATCCGTCATCGGAGATTCTCGCCGCCAATTTTGTCATCAGAATTTTTGGCATTATTTGCTCAGTCCCTGTCGGAACGTGTCCCCTTGTCATTTCACAATGAAAAATTTTGTTTTTTTTTTTCATACCAATAGACCCTTGTAAAATATTGCCGCGGTACGAGGCACGCAGTACGAGAATACAACGACGCTGTTATTTAACGCCACGAGTCCTTATATTAACCGTATAATGACTCTTGGGGTCTCTCCTTTTTTTTTCACGAGGAAATCGAGAGGCGCTCGCTTGCACGAGCGCGGGCGTCTCGGCTAATTGATTCGATCGAGCAGCGGGTGTCTGTCTGACGGTCGGGCGAACTCCTCGCTGGAGGGTGACAGTCGTATTCTATAGGGGGCGAGATACGCCTTAACCGCGCGTTTATTAGAAGTGATGGGCGTGTATATAATTTATGATTATACGTTTGTATATTTAGGGAGAGGGTTTCTTAGGCGAACGAGGCGTGCAAGTATTTATTTACCAGCTGATTAGAATGAAATGAATTTTGTTAAAAATTAAAATTAAAATAAATACAACTTTGTATATCTATGATGGGCCAAATATTTTTTGAAAGATGAAAAATTGAAACGCCTTGTATAAAATTCTTTAAAAAATTAAAAAAAAACAAAATAGTCGTGTATTATATATATATATATATATATATATATATATAATATATATACATATATAACCTAAAATTTATATATTTCATATCAATTTATTTATTTTATTTATTGTATATATAACTTAGTTTGACTCTTTCTATTGTACTTTTGTATATTCATCAATTTGCATTCAATTTACTTTGTATTTAATACAATGAGATCTTGAGCGCGCGCCCGCGCATTTTTATTTCCCATTTCGATTTAATATAGAAGAAAAAATTAAATCTGCTTCCAGAAAAGGTAAAGCATTATCATTGTTATTATTATACTATAATACATAATGATCCGAGTGTTTCTTCGTCCGAAATATCGTTTCCATTATATCCCAAGCGCCATCATAACGGCCTTACTGAAATCCCAATAAAAGGCGTCGTCGCAGCTCTTTCTACGTCGACGTTAGCGGGCCGGCGTTCAAATACGATTTCTATCTAAACGCGTATACGCCAACGTTGCCGTAGGGCCGGCGGCTCCTTTCTATCGTCGTCCTCGCGCCATTCTCCAACCAATTCGCAGCCTCGTTTATCAGCCAACGATTTATCGCCGAAATAAAATTATCTCCGCCCGTAATGCAACATCGCCAATTCTCCCGACACCCCCGCCGTCCCTCTTTTTTCTTTTGTCGCTCTCCTTTCAATTTCAATTTCCCCCCGCGGCTTATCCGTTTACCCCCGCTGACGAGCCGCCACCTCGCCGGCGAGACAATTATCAACATTTCGCGCTCGCTCGCGTGTTTATTCGGCGTGGCCGGTAGGCGCATTTCGCCGCGTATTATTATTTGCGCATCGTCGTAGCCATTCGATCCCCCCCCTCCCGATCCCATCCCCCCCTCGCCCATTCGACGACGTTACCGACGCTGATGCCGATGCCGATGGTGCGTCGTCGGGTGACAAGAGGGCGGGGGAGAGGATGGGCGACAGACTAATTTTCCGTGTGCCGCTTCGATCCGGGAAACGGCGGCAGTATGTGTGCGTGCGCGAAAGAGAGAGTGAGAGTGAGAGAGAGAGAGAGAGAGGGGGGGGATGTGCGCACGAATTGTATCCCTTGGTAACGGGTGGCGCGATATCGCCGATGTCCGCAACGGGGCACTCCAGCATTCTAGGTATTCCTTTTGATGAAGTACTTTAACTGCGGCTCCGATCAACCGCGCGGCCGCGCTAGAATCCCCGAGGTGGCTCGAATAATATATAGATCAGTGGCGGGGGATTCGAATTATACTCGGGCGTATAAATATACGCGTGTATACGTATATTTAGTGGTAGATGTGAAGCAATCTGGATTCTGCGCGCCGTCCTCAATTAATTTAACCATAGATTGAACATCGATATTAAAGGATATTAAATTATACGTAAAGCTAGAAACAACGGGGGTTTTTTTTTTTATTTAATGGGCCAATAGACGAAGACTGCCTGATAAATTCTCATCAGTTTGTTAGGTTTTTTAATTTTACACAAGTTTAATTATTTTAAAAATATTTTTAATATATTACTCGCATCTAATATTTTTCATCATTTTTAATATACTATTAAATTATGCATTAATTTTATGAATTTCTTCTTATTAATATTGCTTATTTCAATAAAAATTTTAATTGAAGTTTTGTTCATCAAACATTGACAGTTCTAAAAATAAGCGTCCGCTCGAAATGGACTGAATTTTTCGATTTCAAATCACATGGAGTTGGTTTTACTCTGTAGAAAACTCATTTTATAAATCAAAAAATACATTGAGGACTTTTTTAATCAATATACTGTAAAATAATTTAATTTAAAATAGATATTTTTGTATGTATTTAAATTAAATTATTTTACAGTAAATCGATTTAAAAAAGTTCTCAAGGTTTATAAAATGCGAAGGGGAAAGGTGAAATAGAAATAGAAATTTTTGGTTTGTAAAATGAGAAGGGGAAAGGTGAAATAGAAATATCTATCTTAAATTTTTTTTGAAATTTAAGATAGATCTTTTTCTATGTATTTAAATTTTTTTTTAATCATTTTATTTATTTATGTTCTGTTTTTAAACTTTTTTCTTTAGGTTTTCCGTAACAATATATTACAGACACAGATAAAAAATAGTTGCATCATTCATCTAGTTACGGTTTCAGCCAGAAAAATCACGTATTTATAGTTTTAAGTAGTTTTTATGAATTATTACTTATAGCAGATTAAATTTAGATATTATACATATGTACAAATGTATTTAAATAGTCTATCGATATATCAACAATCTTCTCTCTCTCTCTCTCTCTCTCTCTCTCTCTCTCTCAACGGACAATATTGATGGGCTTGAAAACGAGAATTGGGCATCGAATAATGAATAAATGCGAAATCAATACAATTAACTATTTCTGACACCCGTGGACATGTAATAAATATGATTAATGAAATTCAACTCAATTCTTTTTATTATGATTGAAATCAATATAATTAGATATATAATTATCTCTTTATCTTGTTCATATTATAATATATATATATTAGAAAAACGAATTATGTCCTCTTGAAATTAAAATCCTAGTCAAAATTATTTGTATATTTGCATAAATAGATTTTAATCCGATTAATGTAAAAATTGCAAGAAATTAAAAAAATTAATAGTTTAAATATTATTCTTTATAATATATTTCTTTCCTTGTAATTTCGAAACAAACAGACTAGCCAAAAAATTTATTTATTATTGAAAATTTATAGCACGTTTTACAACAGGAAAATAATGTTCTTTTAATGAACAATTGAATTTTGAATTGGCGAAATCTACTCCAAGGCCGCTGAAAAATATTTCTTTCCCTCGGTGGGAAGAAACGAGCGAGAAAATCCATAATGACGTTTTGATACAGTATCACGATAATTTAATTTAGATGTTCTTTCGCTTCGATCCACTTAAATCGACTTATTGCACCGTGCTTTAATGTAAAATAAATAAGTTGGGCAATTTGAAAAAATAAATTTACCAGAAAGCTCGATTAATACTCCGGAGTGGACGGGCGGGTGCGATTGCAAAACACATCATTGTGCTAATAAAAATGAAAAAGCAGGGATCGCCACCCTTCCCCCTTCTTTCCTTGCCCTCCTTGCTGGACATCCTTAACTTTTGCAAATGTCAAATCACCCACGTATATATATAACGGCATCCCGCTGGGAAATTGAATAGATGGAAATCGATATGATATAGCGTAGCTAGGACGTTCGCGCGTTCCGATGCGCTCTGCGCGCTCTTTCTCTCCGCGCTCTTTTTTCTCCCTCATTCTTAATATACGAGCTATCACTTTAATCCGATGATTAGGCGCGAATTCCTCGCCACCGCTCTGGTGCATAGAGAAAAAAAACAACAAAATAATAATAATAAAAACGCCCGAGTCTGTTATCGAGTTTTTAAGCCCATTGTTCTTGTGGTTGGAAAACTTCGTGTGTGGCTTATGAACCCGCGCGGCCCATGTCGCACTTAATCCTGACTAGATTGTTTTTTATCAAAACATTTACTTGCGATTTGTAATACCTCGCCGAGCGTCGAAATTTATTTTGCGAAGTTAAATTTACAACGACCTTTGAATGTATCAATTTTAAATGTGTTTATTTTCATTTGTTGTAAAATTTATGATTATAAGTGAGGTATTAAAATAAAATAACGTAATCCTTAAATTTACAACGACCTTTAAATGTATCAATTTTAAATGTATTTATTTTTGTTTTTTGTTGTAAAATTTTTGATTATATATATATATATATATATATATATATATATATATATATATATATATTTGTATACGATGTATCAATAGAGAGCCACAGTGAATTCGATTTATCAACAGATGAAGATAAAAAGAAAGATAAAGTACAAAAAGACAAATAAAAAAATAAAAAAATAAGAACACTAAAAATCCCTATTCGACATCCTATTAGCACCCATAGAAAAAAAATTAATGAAAATCCTATCCAGTTCCCTCTTAATTAGCTACAATTGAAAAGTTTCATTGACAAGGCAAATTCGAACCCACTTAAAATAATTGCAAAAGAATATACATGTGATCCCCAAGTACTTACAGAAATGATGCAAGAAACCTACTACGATTTAATAGATAAAAGGAGTAAAAATATTTTTACAAAAATAATAAAAAGGCTTCAAGAATAAATCAATATAAACCTTAAACTGCAAAACAAAAGAAGGATAATGACAAAAAAGCTATTGCAATGGAATCTAAACGGATTCTGGGCTACAATAAATAACAATAAAGTAACACACCAATATATAATAGCTAAAAGTAACCCAGCTATATGTGACAAATGCAACAGCAGAATTACAGTTAAGCACATACTCACCGAATGCCGCATGTATCGCGGAAATACAAGATCGTATGACCAAGACGTAAAAAATCTGAAATACTATTTTCAAAATCAGGGAACGACGAAACTCCTAATGAAATTTATCAACGATAATGATATCACTGAATTACCGTAAGTCAAATTAAAAACGTTATTTTACCAAGCCGAAATATAATGACGCACTGTCGCCAATGGCGTTCAACCTCGTAAACACCTGGCATCCTTGGATCGTCACATTGAAATACTTCGCGAGCAGAAAGTGCCCGCTACGCGCCACTGTATATAGCGTTGGATTGCGCCGTCCCTACGAGCTCGCGACCCAGGGCCGAATCGAATGAGACGCCCGTGTATCGAGGGACCGCGCCGCGCGCGAACGGACCGAGCCGTTTGCAAATGGCTGGTGCGCGCAAGTGGCCCTAAATTTCAGCGACGTCGGGCGCAGGCCACGCGACATTCCGCCGAGACGCCGTGCAGACCAACCGTGGTTTTTTGCGTTTACACGGTGGGCCGGACGTTCTTCCCGATGTCGTTTCGAAAAAGTATTTCCACTATCTCGCATTATCTCCGTTATAACACGGATGAATCATGATGCGGATGTTTTTAGTAATTTCGTTTCGACGTCTTTTATTGATTTATTCGATTAGCGATTGACTGGGTATCGTACGTGTACTATTCATTTTAGGTCATTATAAAGACACTTCGGTTATTTGCCTCGGTGTCCGATGGGTATTTTTCAAGCTATTCAGCCGTCCCGAGACTTGAGACTTCTGACTCAGCCTGTATATAACACTAGCCTGGTATAATACACCAATATATTATAATTTCTCTTCTCTAAAATCTTCATTATTAAATGCCAGCTTGATTTAAAAGATAATTCGATTTTAATTACTCATTATGTAAATTACAATTTTTTCTCGGCTCTTTTATAGTTTTTAAAAATATGACCAGTTTAATTACCTGCACTTAAAATAACGATATTGCACTTAATTAAAATATTAATTCCTCGAGATAAAAGAGACAAAACCCGTGAATCAAAGTCTCTTTACCCAGTCGCTTGCCAACGTCTTTAATGCGCGACGAATAATATGTGCAGCGTCTCGCTCAGCTCATTTATATTTAAAGTATGGAATATTATATATATATATATATATATATATATAATATATATATATATATATATACAACATTTTGCTTAAGAACCGCTCTCGCAATCCGTTCGGTTAGCGCTTCTTTGAAGGGGCTATCCGAAGTAAATTTTTATCGATCAAACAGAAAGTGCTCTGTTTTCAATGATATTACATTTAAACATTAAAATATTTCACATTATTTCTTTTATTCTATATTACTGCAAAGTTTCAAAGAAAGTCATGTAACGACGCGGTAATCAGAACTTTATGTATTTGATTTACCTAATGTTTGGTTAAAAAAGTTTCAAAATATTCTGATTTCTACTTCGTTATATATATATATATATATATATATATATATATATATATATATATATATATAATAGATGTACATAAAAAACATAATTATGCCTACAAAAATTCGAAGAAAAATTGTAAGCAAAATGAAATTGAGAACGTCGCATTTCGAAATTTCGTCGGCTTGACCGAATCTCCAGAGTTCTATCTTTATTAATTCTAAACTTATCAGAATGTTTGATCTGGATTATGGAATTTACTTCCACAATATTTGCTTTATAAGTGTGATTATTTGAGTACATTCATTTTAAAATAAAAATATATAATATTCTAAAATGTATAAATTATGTTAGAAACTTTTTATTAATACATATACACACATATATGTATGAAATTATTTGCATAGCCCACTTAGTCATTTTTTATAATTAATTCGGAATGCTAAAGATTATATTTTCAATGTAACATAAATAAGGAATTTTGATGTTCATGTGCTGTAAGCAAATTTCATTAAAGCATCTGTTGACCAGTGCAGTTATATTTAGTGGGCGTAATTATTCTGGCTATTCCAAGGACTTCCTTATGTTGGGCGTAAAACCGAAGCTGATAAGGTTGTATAAGAAAAAAAAGCTCCTTGGCTCTTTTGTGCATCGTTCGGCGCTACCGCTTTTTGCCCCCTCGATATCGGCTTGACAAAAAATAAAAAAGAAAATCTTCGTAACTCTACTTTTTCCATTGAACTTTGTGCAACAACCGTTCGATCGATTATGAGAATTTTTGTACAGGCAATACGTTGTCATCGACCAAGATTGTATCCAATACATTCCATTCTCAAAGAAAATGAATATAGAAAGATAGATTTTTGACTAAACTTCAATTTCTAACACTTAAAAATAATTGTTTTCTTTTTTTGAAGTCTAACGCGAAATTTCATGAAAATCCAATGAAAAGCGATTTTTTCATGTACGACTTTAAATCTGACTCTTTTTCCTCCTCCCCCCTCTCTCTCACTCACCGAGAGCCGCCGCAGAATCAGCGGAGGGTGCGGTGCGTGTCTGCCAACGGCATATAACTAATCTCTCGCCCCTCCGCCCTCCCGCCACCTCGTAAAAGAGCTTTGAAATAGACCCGCAGTGCCATATATTAAGCACCTCTGTCTTTCTCTTCCTCCCGCCCTCCCTCCCTCCCCCTCGCGCCGAGCATCTTCCCCCCACGCCTATATAACCTCGAAAGCGTCGTAATGATCGGTCCCCCGCCGCCGTCGTCGCCGCCGCCGCCGCCGCACGTGCCGCACTATTTTCAATCCAGATCAAGCCAGAGATTTTTATCGCTATTAATCTAATACGGTATATTACAGTGTGAAGTAGCGAGGAAATGAAACGCAAATCCCTGGGCGAGGAGGGGGGAGGGCTGAAGAGGCGCACGGGCGCAAAGTGCCACTTTCGATCTCGGAAATTCCTCGTTCGCGAGTCTTTCGCCTACCTCCCCTCTTACCCCGCCCTTCGCGGATCCTCCTTTGGCAATGCTTTATTGGAGAGCTAATTCGGCAATAAATTTAGATCGTTTAAAAAAAAAAAGTAGGAGAAAAGAAGAAGAAAAAACGACGCGGCGCCGTGAGCCTGCGTCCGTGACTATTTTCGCTCGACGATCGCGTTAAATGTGGATTTATCGCGCCCGCGCTCGCCGTCGTCGCGGGGAAAATGCCGGGAAAAATGCCCGTTTATACGCCCGCTGACGCGGCTAGCCGGTGGTGCGGCGGGGTGGGGAGGAGGGGAGGGTAGCCTCTTAATTTATTCGGGAATTTTATGATGTTTTTGTGGAGAGACAGCGCGCCGACCAAAACCGAAGATGAGCGAATTCTGCATTTATCGTTATTCCCTGCGATGACGGAAACGATCCTAACGAGCAACGAGAATTTTATAATAACTATAAAGAATTATTTTAGTACTATGTTTTTATTGTTTTTGTTTTTAAAGAAGTCTATATGACGACTCAAGCATACAGACATTTATTCAGTATAGTTAAACCTTACTATGATAAAAGTATTAAGAAAGTAGAAAAGAACTCTTTGTTTCTCTTTAAAATGTACCTTCTAAAAGTAGTGGCAAAGAAGAGTTCTTTTCTCTAAAACCCTTTTCAGCAAAGTGTGCAGTTTTTATATTACAGTTTTCCAAAAAAAAAAATACAATGTTTAGAGAAAAAAAACACGTGGTGGAAGTAATGAAGGTTTCACTTTTGTAAAAAAGAGACGTCTTCCAACTGAAGCATAATTTCTTAAGTTAATACTGAATTGAAGAGTTACTTTATCAATTAAATTGAGCTATTAATAATTGCGGACGATTGCTTGAAAATCATATTCGAAAAAAATCAAATAGCCACTTACTGGGTGACGGCAAAATTGACTGATTGCATAAATTTTTTACGTTATTTTTATTGTTAAATACATTGTGATTATTCCTAATGAATCCAGTGGAAAAATAAAAAGCTTACAATTATCTTAAATAAAGTTTCGGTGAACAATATTTCACCTTTGCAATAAATCCTTATCAAACCAAAAGAAAGAAGCCACATGTTACATATTTAACTTCGATAATTCCTTTTTTCATTGGCTAGATTTATTTTTTAAAAGAATACTTACAGTCCAATCAATTTCATTCATTTAATTATGATAAAATAATAAATAATAAAAATAAAAAATAAAAATTAAAAATAAAAATTAAATTAAAAATTAAATTAAAATGATAATGACAGTCAGACTGTCCTTGTTTAAACCCCCGTAGACTAATCTGAAAATAAAATATTAGCTGAAAAAATTCTTTGTTAGTAAAGTGCAGTCTGACTGTCCCCAACACCCTTACCTAATTGAAGACTTGTCCAACGTTTCGAGCTCGCTACGGCTCCTCATCAGGGACTTCTATAAAATAAATTTGATAATTTTTTAAATAGTAATTTTATACGTGACACCCTAATATAATCTTCCAAAAGGCCGAAAAGGTAATCTGTTGATTAAAGAAAATAATATATTAAATGATGATAGTACATGCTTTTATACAAAATAATTTGAACCATATAAGTATTTAAAATGTGAAAATGGAACTTGCCAAAATTTGTTCATTGATACATAAAAATAATATATTTTCCCAACTTATAATATAAGAATGTCAATATTGGTTAAAAGGCCGTATTCCGACAAGATATTTCATTGGATCTTTGTTTACAAATGTACCTTTAGAGTTGTTAAATGATATTATACAGGAAAAGTGGAATGAAATTAATTTGCATACAAAATTGACAATGAATGAATTTATTAAAGCAATTAATTTGGTTTTTAATAACACAATGGATAATAAAATGAACAAAAATAATGTCCATGGGGTCGCCTTTGTCACCGGTTATAGCTAATTTAGTTATGGAAAAGTTGGAAAGTATAGCCTTGTCAAAATTGCTTTTTGAACCAATGATATTTAAGAGATATGTTGATGATATCTTTACAATTGTTCCAGGTTTTTGTGGATGAAATGGTGGATGTTTTCAATTCTGTACATACAGAATTAAATTTACAAGGGAGGTTGAAGTAAATAGTCAGTTAAGTTTTTTGGACGTTAATGTGATTAGATGTAGTAATTAAGGTAAAACTTAATTGGTACAGAAAGCCTACTTGGTCAGGTAGGTTTTTAGATAATTCACACCACCAATTCGGAAACAAAATTGGGGCAATTCAACAAAATTAAATTGTCACAGGGTGATGAGGAGCCGTTCGAAACGTTGGACAAGTAAAGGTAGGGTGTTGGGGACAGTCAGAAAAACAATTTTTTCAGCTCAGATGCTACGCACAGTCGACAGTAAAGAAGCAAAATTCTAAAATACCTTTTAAATGAACAATATTGTTTAGTATTTTGATTTCTCTTTCAATCCGTCTTCATTCAATTTCATGTTTACTGATGGCATTACAGTGATATTCACTTATGCCTTCTCGATTCTATCGGGATAAACGAAAGTCAGAATTAAAAATAACAAAATGTAATACTGAGCATATTCATTGAAAATACAGGAGGTATAATAGATTATTACATGGTAACCGATATCAGTCGCATGGCACGTCTACTTTAATGTAGAAAAAAATCAGCGCAGGTGTAGTTTTATTTAAAAAAAGTACTGAAATGAAATGCCAACTAAACTATATATAAATAAAATCCGTCAAATTGAATATCTCGGAACAAATACTGAGAAAAAATTTGTCAAATTCAAAAAAATATACGTTGATATTCGCGTCATTAAAAATATTTCATTCAACTAAGAATCTATGTATGAGTTCTCATAAAAATGCAATTTTTGTTATTATTTTTTTTTTTCAATAAATAAATATAGTATAAATATAGCCTAATCCATTGCAATATTTGAGCAACAAGATTTGAAAAATATCCCTAAGAAATTTCTTTCTGTCAGTGACAGAACCCTCGCTAAAAAGTCAAAGCTGTTTAACCGAAGCGTTTTCCATTTGAATAAACGCGATGCTGAAGCGCGGTTACGGCAAGCGACTTTTTTTTTTTTTTATAAAGTGCAAATAAAAATATGCTTGATAAAAATCCAGAAAAGTGCGCATCGAAATATAAAAAGCCAGAGACCCATTGGCTTCGTCAAACAGCGAATGTCGCGCTTCAATCGCTGTCGGCCGAATTCGATATAATATTAAATATATGTCAGAATAAGTTAAAAATCAGTGTCAGCTACAAGACCCGACCTTTTTTTTTTGTTTATTACATTTTTATTCGAAGTTCATCGCAAGATTTTTCACACTGACACGCGGTACTTGTTAAAAGTAGCTTCCCGTTAATTAAGCTCGTTTCCATTGAGAATCTAAATCTTTCAAATGAATCCTGCAATTACTCGCAGAGTTTTAAGCCTCATCGCGCATCTGCTAAGTCTATCGTTAAATTAATCAAGTTAAGAAACTCACTCTTCTACTTGTTTCCTTTTTTTCATTCTGACTGATTAAATTTCCTCTTTTTTTAACGCAGTTCCCTCGTTATATCCTTTATATCATTTCAGTATTGAATAAGTAAAGTCAACTTCAACATTTTTTTGTCAAAACAATAGCTCGGTATCTTGAACGAAATCTATGAAATGGGTTTTAAAACTATTATCTGAATGCAATTTTAGATTGTTAAAATATATTAAAATAATGTTTAAAAGTTTATATCAAGTATCAAATACGCTTTAATATTTGTCTGTAACTACGAGTCTTATATATACATTTATTATATACATATATGTATGTATGTATGTATGTGTAAGAATATTGAAAATATCTAAAAAAAAAAACTATATAATATGCTAAAATCAAAAGTGATTTACATATATAATGTTTACTAGAGTCAGAGTCAAATAATATTCTAATAAATGTCAATGTATTAGTATTTTAATTCTTATTATGATTCCTCATTATAACTTTATTATTGGTAACTAATTTATAATTAGACGATTGCATACATAAATAGATATTTAGGTATGTGTTAAAAATTTTTCATCTCCTCGTGACACTGCCGCGAAAAGGTGCTCTTCTAATTCTGAAATTACAAAATCATCGTTCTATTTTTATTCCGTGATAAAATCTCTTGAAGAATGAAATATTCAAGGAAACATATGTCAATTTTACAACCTGCCATCTACAAGTAGTAATGATCTTGTCGTGTCAGACAAACGGTCTCACTGAAATTACAAACGTAATAATCAACGCCTGTATCTGTTAAAGTGTGTTAAATTTCAAAGAATTATCAGATCATAGAAGATAATTGAAATTGTGTCAAACTGTCTTATTAAATTATTACTGCACTGACGATTATAAATTTTATAATTTTAACTCTAAATGCTAATAAATGAGTGTGTATGTAAATGAAGTTAATACTGTAAAAATATGTGTACTAGCTGATAAATAGTCCTTGATGATGTTATTTAATAAATAATGATAAATGAATGAACAATAATTCTAAAAATAAAAATAAAAATTTGTTTCTTTTCTTTTTTATTCGGGATTCTACTCATATGTAATTTCTGCCACCTAGTCCTTTATGATATAAAATCAGCTTTTGTGTGCGTGAGCGTTACATATATGAAGTGGTATTAGAGCGTTTTCTCGTAATAAGGAGATCGTGGTTTCTGCAGCCCACCTTTAAAGGGATTTTCTTTATCTTTTGTAATTTTCAATCATAATCATAAATAACTGTACGTAAGTGAATTTTACGTAAAGAAACCATATAAAAGTATGTAATCACTAAAAAGTAACAATAAAAAATGGAATTTAAAAAATTAATGAACGAAAGTAAGTAAAAATAAATTATAACTTTATGTTACGTTTTGGTGCTTGGGAAAAATAATTTTGACTTTTAAAAAGTAGATAATTATATATATGTAATATATATATATATATATATATATATATATATATATATATATATGTAAAAAAATATCGCTGCAATGTCACTGCAATAATATTTTCTGCGATATAAACAGCCCCGCAGAAATGTACCCACCGAGGTATTGGAACCAATGACTGAGCAGAATTCACGCGATATGTGCGGGGGATAATCGAAGTATAATATTTGCCCCTTCGAGTGCCATGGAGTTTACTTAAATATCTAGTCCTTGATCGTTAGAAGTCGTTGAGCTGAGGTAGCTGCTTTGAGAACAAAAGGAATCGATAACCAAGTGTAATTTCTGCTGAACGAAAATTCGACCGGAAATTTGCAAATTACACCGCGGGGTTAAGACGCCGAGCTCGTAAACGTTTAGAAAAATTTCTTCAAATATAAATACGAAAAATCCACTGTTTTAAGTTTTGAGATACGCAACAGCAATAAATTAAAATTGTTCAATACTGTTACAAAATAAAAAATACTCTTTGAATTATGTTATGATATATTATTACATAAAAAAATTAGTCGGACATTGTGGCTTAAGGAATTTACGGAAGGAATTCCGACGGTCGCACAATGCAGACATAACATGGCAAAAGATCAGACGACAAATTTTTGACAATGTAATTATCTGTACATTGGTACTTATCCACCTGTGAAGTAACTTAGACAGCTTACCATCCTAAAAAATCTTCACAATTTAGCTGATATTTTTGAAAATAATGAAAATTTGGCCTGCAAGTTCTAAACGTTATTATTAAATTTATTATTAGTTCATTATCTAAAAGCGTATGATGTTTTAAAAAAAAATACGTTCTATCCATTTGATCACTGCGTAGCACTGAATACTAATTAATATCTTGTCGGCTATTTTTCTTTTCATTCACTGGTGGCAGTGTACATTATCTTGCCAATTTTTAAAAAATCGTCGTCACATTTTCCGTCATCTTACGCGACCGTTATGGCTCTCAGCTTAAGGTAGTTGCTGGCAAACCGCAAAGTCAGACCGATATTTCCAACGATATTCGGACTCAATTGCCAAATAGATTTGGCAAAGCAGTTTTTCATTTGTATATCTGTGTATAAGTATGTATTACATATCCAATGAACTGTTGATTAGCTATACGAGGTGTGTTCAAAAAATTGCGAGAATCCTTGCTTTATACTAGACTCGCCATATGCCTTTTTTAACATTTTACAAACTTCACTACACTTTATTTCATTTTTTACGCAAAATTGAATACAAATTCTTTGCTCCATTTTTTTCCCAAACGAAAATTGCCGAGCTCAAGAAACACGTTTAACGTTAGCGGCTGCCACTTAAAAAGTAAGCAATGAATATTGCTGAAAATTTTATCGTACTTCATGGGCATACGTACCAACATAATAAAAAAAAATTTTATACAGGCAGACCCTCCGAACCCGCGAAATTTAAAAATTCTCGTTACTTTTTGAACACATCTCGTATGCTTTGTCGGTGTGACGAGGTTAGGTTTAATGTTTTATAAAAATTATAAGGTCAAAAGAATGAACGAAAGGTTTTTTTTGGAAAGCCAAGCAAGAAACTGCTGTGATATTTCTCATTAAGCGGGATGAAAAAAACAATAATTTATATGTAAAATTATTAAATATATTTATAAAAACAGTGAAAGAGATAAATATGCTCAATATTATTAAAAATATCTGAAACTCTGAAAAATACTATTTAATTTCAAAAAAGATCTGATGTATGAAAATTAATATGTAAAAATGAAATTGATTATGTACTGATATATATTATATTCACTATATTAATATATTACTCTATTAATATAGTTACTGTACGTACTATAAATTAAAAATGAAAAACTATACTAATTTCCAGCAAGCGGCTGAAAAATTTGAAATTACACTCTTGTGAATTCTACTGTGCAACGTTGCCATATAACTAAGATAGGTTACAACATTCATTGATATCATCGGTTTCTTATTTTATCACTCCTCTTACAAGCAACTTTAACGGTTTTCCACAGCTGCTAACAGCTCTCGTCAATGATTGCACGCTTTTTACCTTGATACTGTCTCATTTGCATTGCAATCTATCCATCTTTTGTACAGATATGAAAGTCGATGCACACCTCACCATGAAAATTTCCATTGGAAGTTTCTTTTAAGAGGAAACCTTTTAATTTCTGTTCCCCAAACAGTCCGACATGCCCGCGACTTTCCCACTTGTCCCTGAACCAACCTATTACGAAACAACGTACGAGCGGCGCATCCGCGCTCATCAATTCCTCACCTATCGCGGTCTTGGTCCGCACCGTCCTCGAATAGCCCATGGGATGCAGTATCGCCCAGTAGCGGTCTATCGAGACCGCAACCAGGCAGAATATGCTGATCGTGCAGAGCACGACGAGGACGGAGGTCGTGAACAGGCAGGCGTGGAGATTCGTCGGCAGGCCGACGCTCGCCAGTATTGCGAACGGTATCGCGAAGAGGCCGACGAGCAGATCGGCCGTGGCCAGCGATATTATGTAGTAATTGGTGCGCCGCCTCAGCTTGCGGTCGCGGGCGAACACGAGGATGACGAGGCCGTTGCCGAGGACGGCGCAGACCCCGACCAGGATCTCGCAGGCCGCGTACGGGAGATTCAGCTCGGCCTGCTGCTGCTGGGACTGGAGGTGGTCGTGCTGCTGCTGCTGCTGCTGCTGGTGATGGCCCTGCTGGTGGACGATGGTCGCCGTCGCCGTCGCCGCCGTCGTCGTCGCGTTCGACATGCCGGCTGATCGGAGGCCGCGGGGGGCATAATTTGCGCCCCGGACCCCACCTCCCTACGCCCTCCTCCCCGGCCCCTCGCCCTGCCCCGGCCTCGACTTATCGGCCGAGCTGGGGCGAGTGGTGCTGCCGGTCGCGGCGGCGGTCCTGCGCTCCTCCCGTCGGCCTCCGCATGGCGCTGGTTCGCGGCTGGAGCGGGGTGGGGGGCAGTGGGGCTCTTCCTCGGTCGCCCGACCTCCGCGCTACACGGATCTGAAACAAACAATGCGGAACGACGGCGTTATTAGGATGCTGTGGATTGCGACGGGTGTCGGCCCGGCAACGATCGAAGCGCGAATTTCATGCGCGGACACGTGCCCAAATCACGAATAGGTAGAAGTTTCTTTGGTTAAAAATCGGAAATGGGGCTGTTTTCGTGTGAAAAAAAATGTACGAACGATTGACTTATGTTACATTTTCATGACTTTTTGTCGTGCACGATGAACAAAATTGTTAAACTTTCACAGAATTCGATTAGATGTGTGCCTTATTTACTTGCATTATCGCGGATAGGATTCGACAACAGTTGGGCGGTTTGCGAATTCTATCCGCGGTTTTGAAAGTAGAAGGATACATGTATAATTTTTTTGTTCAGCAATTTCAGCAATTTCATACACCGATGATGGAAGAAAATTGCTAACATTAGTACATTTTATGTCTGACTTTACATAAATTTTTATACGCGCAACGCCATATTTAATTTTGATAATCAAATTTTTGGATTTTGAGCTTGGACTTTCGTTTAGTATAATCAAAAAGAAAAAAATATAACTTTAGCCTATTTATTATTTTTTTATACACATGAAATTTGAGATCTATAATATGTGATAAAATTCCTTATTTTAGCCGTTAATGGGTTAACGGGTTAAATGGTGTAAAATTAAAATCTGCAGCAGAGGTGAGACAGAAGCATAGATTTCATACTTGAAAGCTACACAGATTAGTATAACGTATTTATTTATTCCTGGCTTTAATCAACTTTTTATGCAGAAAATATTTTTAATGAAAAACACGAAAACTGATACGCTTTGATCAGTGACGCATAAATCGATGAAATGTACGGTAATCAACCTAGACCCCTTTTTCCTGAGGCTACTGATATAACATGACAAGCTATGATAATGTTAATTTACTTTTCCCTCAAGTAGACTGAATAAATCAAATAAATAAATAAAATAATTCACTTCGCTCCATATTCAATGGGAACCAATGAAACTTCGAATTGAAATTTCTATCGCAACGATCCTCAGCTTGTCTCTTGAGATTTGTAGCAATTTTTCATATATAAACATATTTTAATTTATAATCAATTATCTGGTATTCTAAGCAGGATAAAATTTATATATCAACCAATAACAGTTATATATCCAGTTAATATTTAACGCACCCCGGCAACATGAGAACATTTCGTGGCTACGCTGCGGTGATAACGCGCCATTGCTGACACTCATATCCTCGTCCTCGCAATTCTGTTCGACCGCGAACGATGTATCAGCGTTGTGAACTCACGCCGACGAGGCTCGTTTCCGAAATCCACATATAATATTTTGTGCGTGCGTGCGTGCGTGCGTGCGTGCGTGCGTGTGTGTGTGTGTGTGTGTGGTGTGTGTGTGTGTGTGTGTGTGTGTGTGTGTGTGTGTGTGTGTGTGTTCGTGTGTGTGTGTGTGTGTTAGGATCGCGAGGCTGTGATAATGTAGTGAATTACGCCAGCGGAAGGAGCCGTCACTCATTCCAAAGTCGATCTGTACTATGGGGCAAAAAAGATTCTCGAGATTGCAAACACAGCTTGGTAAAAAATATACACATATATATATATATATATATATATATATATATAAATATATATATATATATATAAATATATATATATATATATATATATTCCATTGATTCGAAACGTCGCTGAATAATAATTAAAATTTCGTCGTTGCCGTCGTCCTTTGATTTATATATTCCACATAAGTTATGCATGAACGATTTGTAAATAAAAAAAAAAATTTTTTAAAGAATGCCCAGAACTCGTGTTCCGGCATAAGATTGATAAATTATACCGTTGAAACGGTCGAAAATTTAACCGGTGATTTTTCGTTCGAAGCAGTCATCGTTTCCTGGATATGTGAACGATCGATGAGTCGATTTCATGATATGCTTTCGATCTCGCACGATACGCTTGAGTTAATCCAATAAAATTAATTGGATTGAGTAAATACAAGAAAAAGTTTGAGCTTCGCGTTGGCAAATAATAAATCAATTAATATAGTTTTCATCAAATTTAAAAAAAAAAAAGGAAAAGAAAAAGAAAACAAATTACCAAAGAAACCATTGAATTCTTATCAACTCCAGTGATGCTTAATAATGTCTCGAACTATTATTTGGAAGCATGAAAAATCGTATTCGATCTGGCTTATAAGCGCCGCGTCTCGATCGAATCTTCAGAGCACTTATAAAGTTCACGGTAATAAATTCTTATCGCTCTCTCTCTCTCTCTCTCTCTCTCTCTCTCTCTCTCTCTCTCTCTCGCACACCCCTGCTTCCTCTCGGTCTCGATATTAATGAATATGCCATTGAACTCGGTAACAAGAAAATCTCCCATATTTTTGGAAAGGCAGACGACACACGTTTATTTTTAAGATCATCCTAGCCTAAATATCTGCGTATATCTATGAATTATGGCGTGGCGCCTACGTCGCTAAAAGCCAGCGGCTTGTAAATTACCTGGTCCTTATATATGAAATTTAATTATTCATCGCCGGTTCGAGAGCAGCTGTTCAACCTTAATTAGACAGGACTAAAAATAAGAGCACGATTTCTATACGAGTATATATAAATATTTCTGGACGACGAACCGGAAATCCGTGCGGCTTTTTTTCTAACTGGTCAGGACGTTCTTTTTCAATTTGACAAAAAAAAAAAAAAGAAAATCTGAAAACAGCATCGACATTACAAACATTGGATTGTATGGATTTGAATTTGAAATTTGAGATTTGTATTCATATGAAGTGAAATTTTGTTAGAGGCATTCTTGAAGATTGCAAATGCAGTCAACTTCTTAAGTCATCCCCCTCCAAAAAAAATAGAAAAAGTGAAATTATCGTCTGCACGTTTTTCTTATTTCTAGTCTTGTTTTATTAAATTCCTTATTGATTAATTAATAAGCTAACTAACTTATACGCTGGTTATGTCTTGTAGAGTATTTTCTCTAGCTTCTTATAATTCAATAATCATCGTATATGCTTGATGACAATTGTTAATCAAGAGAGTGAAAAACTAGAAACTTTAAGTTCCAAAGAACTTATCATAAGATCTTGATATGATCGTTTTTCCAAGAACTTTTTACAATTAATTTCTTTTTTGTTAATGAACCAATTATGCACTATTCGCGGATTCGGTTAAACTTCGCTAGATACTTTTACTGGTCTTTCACAACGAGTCCCCCAAGTTTGTCCTTTCGACAAGGTCCAGCACGAAAGGGACTCCTTCCACTGAGTAATGGAGAGTTATCTAATTTTCTACCCTATTCGTGAACATTGTTCAATTATGTTAATAAAAAAGGGTGGGGGGTGAAGCAATTTGAAAAATTGCTAAAGCTCTGTGTACAAAGTATCCGCGAAGAATTCTGGGCTATAAAGCCTGAAAAGCCTATATGTAAATACGGCCCTGACACCCATCCCCGACCAATTGCCTCGTCCCTTTGTTCCTTTATCCTTTGATCATCTGCACCTCTCGTCGACAGATAATTAACTGCCCTATCCTATGGGGGGGGGGGGAATTAACGTTGACGGATAAGCGAATGAAGGGCGAAGCTCATACGCTATGTCGCTCTTGTTAAAAGAGCAACAAAAAAATTCTCGTTGTTCGACTAGATTATTATTAATATTATAATACATATATTGGTCCCTGCGCTTTCTTTGTATTCATTTTACCCTTGTAGTTGTGCTTATGATTGTTACTTGTATTCATCCTTGTTATATTGTTGTGCCAATTATTTTGTAATTCAAATCGCATTACCAGAGATTATCCGAAGGCCAATAAATCCTCACCAATCAATCAATTCATCAATCACTCTTTCACTCTCTCTCTCTCTCTCTCTCTCTCTCTCTCTCTCTCTCTCTCTTTCTTTCCCACTTCCTCATTCGCACGTTGTCGTGTACCTATACGTATTATAATTACCGACTCCGATGTTTATGGTAGCTGGATCGATCGCGTATGCGCGGCGCGCTGAGAACCAGTAGCGAGATAAATGTGAGGTGACACCGTGAGGCGACGCCTCCGCTCGTAAAAAAGAGAACCGCACGTGTTCTCAAAAACATACTACAATAGCCAGTTCCAGACCCATAAGAACTATTCAAATTATTACTAAGGTAATGCGTATATTTACACAATATATTGCTTTATGTTTTCACATTGAAAAACTTATTAGAATATTAATATTTATCACGATATTTGTTTCTTTTAGAGGTATTTCAGTAAAAAATAACAAACATTTGATGATGAAAATGGAGATTAATACGACGAAAAAAAAACATTGTTCAAATTCAAATGACGAAATATTTGTTTAACATAAACATCTGTTTTACATTATGGAAAAAATATATGTTTAAATGTATTACCTGGTTTGAAATTACATTTTCTTTAATTTAAAAAAAAACATTATTAATTATCTAAAAAGATTTTATCTAAATTAACTAGATCATAAAGTAAAATTTAAGAAATTCATTTTCTTAAAAGCATTATGTGTAATGTAATAAGCATATCATTGATTTTAATATCTCATTGGTTAAAAATAAATGTGTGTCAAAAATTTCGTGCCAGGTGGATACATGTTTTGCCCTGTCACTCGAATATGACTCGTGATTCTGTCGGTGACATAAGAGTCACTAATATTTATCATGATATGCCATTGAACGCCAGAGCATTTGAAATTGAGTTGCGTTGCGTTGTGTTTCATCTATATATGTGTATATATATATATATATATATATATATATATATATATATATATATATATTCTTAATTGCAATACAACAACATAATTTACGTTTTAATCGCTTACATAGTTTAAGATTATGAAAATTCCTACTACATAAGTTAAATTACAACAGTTCCTTTTAATACTCTGTTAAACTATAAGATATCAATATGCATTGTGTTTTTAAAACATATTTATTTAAATCAAATAAATATTGCTTAAAATTAAGAACTAACTTTCTTAAAAGAAAGATTTAGTCTTTTTATATTAAAAAGAATATTACAGTATTTTAAATATGTAAATGACTTATGATACGATAAATATTGGTATATTGATAAATCATTTACTTTAATAAAAGAACTACCGTTTGGATCAAATTCTCATAAAACTGTGTCAGTGATTCATGTAAAGAATGTTTAAAATACAAGAACAGTAAGAGTAATTGTTAGTAATTTCTCTTCTAATTATTAAAGCATAACACATTATCAACTTGATATATTGTAATTTAGAACTTAATATTTGATATTGTATTTGTATCGAAGATGATAAAAGATACTATACTAGAAGTTACAACTTCAGAATTTCGTTTATTTCACAGATTAAGTTTTGTGCCGACATATCCAAAGAACAGTAAAGATCTAAGAATCTTTCGTGTAGAAGACCTCGAATGGATGAATAAGCTATTTTCGGCTCATTAGTATCGAGTTGCTCCGAAACCTAAAGTAATATACAATTTTAAACTAAAACTTCACCTGCTAAAGACATGATAAATGATTTTCGTTCCCCTGGCATTATTCAAACGTGCATTATTAATTATTATAAATATAATGAAATTCTATAAACAGATCTTTGAAATTTTATTCGATAAAAAAGATATGGCAATTTCTGTTGCTTCAAAATAAAAATTTAAAGAGCATTTTCAACAATATCAAGAACAGTCAATTGCGTTCAGTTATTTTAGAGAAATCGACAATATTATAGTTAAGTTACCATTGACTAAAATTCATCGTTTAATTTAGAAGTTTTAATCTGTCTTAACGAAAGATGAAAACTTTTAATGAAGAATTATAACCTTTCGCAACGTAATTCTACGACCCATTGATCAACTTACGATCCATAAACGTATCGACTTGTACTGTAACTTTATTCCTAATTATAAATTAATTAATATATGTTTGCAGTTATCTGTATTAGCTATTTCATTGACTGAGAACGTATAAAAAAATATCTGCTAAACTGTAACTAATTAAGGAGAAGAAGAAAAAAAAACAGTTTTCATTCAATTCCTATACTCTTGAAACTTCTGCCTGCAAGGAAACATACGGTAAATTACAACGTACATTAATCTGCGGGGTTATCGACGATCCCTCTGGAGCACGCTCTTCTAAAGCTCCCGCGAGCTTAATTCGTTACTTCGTTTACGCCCTGCCTGGCTCTCGTATTATACGTAATTTCCGGCACTGCTCGGGGGATTGGAAGTCAATCAAAGAGAGAAAGAGGGAGAGGAAGAAAAGGGAGAGTTCGGGGGGAAGGAGACCGCCCAGAGAATACACCGCAATCACGTAGCATTGACCGACCCGTGCCATAAAAGTGAATTACTCATTATACATGGACGTCGATAAATCGCGGAACGACGATTTTCCACACTCACACACACACACACACACATGTATATATGTATATGTATATGTATATATATATATATATATATATATATATATATATATACATATATGAATATGTTATATATATATACATATTCAGTTTAGGGCAGAATAAAAATAAACAAAGAGCTAAATTATATCCTTGCCAGAGGCGGTATAGGTATTTCCGTGTTTTCTCAAAGCGGGAAAATATCTCTCTGTGTGCGCGAGAGCTTAATTGGCGCTCAATCGATTCTAATTAGCCTTTGATACCAGTAATTATATATATATATATATATATATATATATATATATATATATATATTCGCTGTACTCGATGGCTGCAGTTTTCCCGCACTTCTTTTTCACGACTATAGCCCAAGAATAAGACCAATCAACGGATTCTTAAAGCAAAGGAGAAAAAAACTATATTGATGCTTTATCGAGAAAGATACAATTACGTTCAAAGATTTATAAGGACGATCGAGAACATTATTTCGATATTCATATGATTTCGATGTTCTCGGAATGTTTTAATCAATATGGTCTATATACTTATAATCGTGTATATGCGATTGGTGTACGTAATTTTGGAGAAACGAGGACTTGCTTACAAGATGCAATAAATGGTAGAAATTGAAGTTTCTCTATACTGTTTGCACAGAGTATGGCATAACCACGTAAATTTTTAAGCATATGAATTTAAATACTTAATGGCATACGTAGAAGCATTTGCAATTTTTATTTTTTCGATATACGAGATGCATTCTGATGATTACCGTTGCTCCACAGCATTGATACCTCATTATGCATTGCCTCTGATAAATTGAATTAAACGCAGCGCAAGTTGATGCGCATTATACGCTTTCTATTACGTGGCTCATAAAGGAGTTTGTTGTGCGTAGAAGCGAGACCGGAGAGCTCGCCCGGCTTCAAAAGTTTCTGTTAACCGAATTTGGAAACGTAATTGGTTATCGTCCAAAGATTCACGTCGTGGATTAAAGTTGAATTTCTCGTACAAAGTCCGTATACTCTATCTCTGCATTGCCGACGAATTTAATGAATTAGAGCACGCTCGCTTTTCCGACGCCTCCCAACCCCGCCCCCTCCCCCTCATCGCCTCCCCGCCCAGATTAGTGCCCGAGCTCTTTAATCTAATGAAAATTTATAACGAGGCTAAGAACCGTAGACACGCTCGCGACGCCGGCGGTTTATTTTATACGGGAATCGCGCGACGAGCCGCTGAAATAGAGGATTAAAGTCGCTTAAAAATAGCGTGCGACACGAAATAATCCGGGTGGCCTGTTAATATTGCCTTGGTGGCCGTACGGAACTGTCGCCTCGAACAATGCCTTATGGGAGAACAAAACCGCGTCAAGATGAAGAGCGAGCGGACGAGCGGCCCGGCTCGAGCGTCGAGCGTCAAACGGCCAAGTGTCCAGGATTTATCCCCCT
This sequence comes from Sycobia sp. Sy_11, assembly GCA_018907035.1. NCBI lineage: Eukaryota > Metazoa > Arthropoda > Insecta > Hymenoptera > Epichrysomallidae > Sycobia > Sycobia sp. Sy_11. The sequence goes on from JACCIC010000001.1 coordinate 2,271,794, forward strand.
TTTTAGCATCCCCGGTTCACCGAGACCGGCCGGAAGCGAGGCGCGACCTTAACCTCGAGCACGAGGCCGGCTTACGAAACGTGATTTCCGACATCAATAAGGCAGCGGTCGCGCTTAATCGGGAATTCGGTAAAGTTTTTAACGGCTACATATATATATAATACAGTGTTAAAGATCCCCAGCCTCATTTATCCCACTTGCGGTAGCATCCTACACTGGCAGGATCAATTCATCGCACGTCCCACGGAGAAATTCGCTCGTGCGTTCGACTTGGTAGGGGAAATGAGCGAAAAGTTCGACGTGACGCTTATTCCGAACTGTGGCTTGTGTAGTTAGTCCGTTGCTTTTTTTTTTCCTCGTTGGCGATGACGATCCAACGGTAGGGCGTACAAATTGTTTCGAACTGCGTCGATTGCATTCGATTATTTGTTCTTTTTTTTAGGCGGCTAACGCTATAAATCCGACTCGTATAGAGATTGATCAAAGGCTCATTCTGGATCGCCATCCATAAATTCTTGACGCGATGTTATTGTGCAGTTCCTTCGGAAGAAGGATTTCCAGTCAGTGACTCGGACGATGTGTACTTTGGCACTCAGTAATCGCCCGTTACCCCTCGGACTTTCTCCCGATGTGTGTATTACTTTATGAGTTCTAGAATCAATCAACTAAAATTTGACACTTAGCCTTCATCGCGAGAAAGCATAGGGTGTATTAGTTGTTTACACGGAAGCCGACGAGGAAACCACTGACTCTACATACTTTCTTCAATGCTGAGAGGTTTTTCATTTGTTGGACATGTTGGATGTATATATTTACACGAGCAAGACAGCAAATATCAATAATAATAATAGACGGATTTACGAATGAGTTCTTTAATTTTATAGTAAATTACACGCTATGTATATTACGCAATTCATCTTATTTATAGTAGTATTCGATGAGGAGATTCTCGCTGTAAAAAATAACAGATATATGCGCACTGCGATGGAAATCACGGGCTTGACTAAATAACTCGTAAGAAAACACTGAAACCTCAAGAATTTATTAGCAAATAACAATTTGACGGTATCCATTTTATATCACTGGAGTTCAGAAGTAACACTGCGCAACTGCGCAGCTATATGATGATAACATCGACGTCATTTTGGTATATAACGAGGGCTCGGAGTATAGAGGAGGCGAGACATTTCCCAAGCACTGAATTCGCACTTGCGGATTTCGCATCCGGGAGGGCGGCACAGCTGCCCGATATATTACGAACCGAGCGCGAGGATATTTAGCCGCTAGCGCATTGTGGCCGCGCGAGTTGCACGCCTACGCGACGACAAGCTCGAACTTTGGAAATTTCGTAACTTTTCCTCGGTTGCGCGAAGCGCGAGATCAGCGACGCTCTTTGGTTGCTTCCTAGAGACAAATTTGTACGGAAACTGAAAGGTGAATTGCCGGAAGAGAGGGAGAGAGCGATGACGCAGGCTCTTTTATTTCGAGCAGTCTTAAGCATTACATACGGTTTCCGAATTAATAATCTGCGATGGAAACCAAAAAACATCAATATGAATTCGTTAGTGTTGAGTGTATTTGGCACTCGTATGAATATTTTTAATTGCAGATAAAAGTTTACTAGCAGATAATACAAATGACTGAAGATTATTTTGAGAATTGATTTTTGAATTTATTTTGAAAATTATTTACGAGAAATCGATTGGTAACCTTAGATAATGAAATTACTTGAATGTCAAATTTGTTCTATTGATAATAGTAAATGATTTTCTCTCCAAAGATCATAGTATATTTTTACAGAAAATATTCTGTTTTGTCCATTTGAATTTTTGAAAATAGGATATTCTGATTTTAAGAAACGAAATTAACATTAAGATAATAATTAATCTAGCTCATCGTTAGGATAAAATTTGAATTAGAAATTTTTGAAACGAAACTCTTCTACAGTTGCATAATACAGAAGTTCAGTTTGACAACTGTAACAGCAGTCAAACTATTTCCCTGGAATGTTTGCGTGGTTTAATTCCTGAAAATAATTTAATCCACGAAACAGCTGTCCAAAAATTCAAAACTTTGATTTTGTTAAATTATTCTAAAACATACAATTCAATATCATTCCTTTCTTAAAATATGTTTCACCAAGTTTACAGCGATCGATTACAATGCTATACGATTCAGGATCAAAGCTCCGCTCCAGTATTAAGAGAGTATTATATAGTTAAAAGTATATATAACTAAAAGACTCTTACGAAGACGTAAAATTAAACTGCGCTATGAAATCTGGGATTCCCGTCTCTTTTCTTTCCTTCCACTTCCTGTACAATAAAGAATCTCTGAACATTACACAGATCATAAATTCTATCACCACGCCACCTCGGACTTCCCGACCGAGCCGCTAGTATTATACCCGCATCTGCGCATCCACAGATGTATAGAGAAAAGTGCACGGAGGTAAAAACCTTCAAACCCCTCCCCCCCCCAACACGCGCGACTAACTTCTGCATCCGACATACGAATATAAACTTTTCCACCTCGGCACTCTTATCTCTCCGCGGCCTTCCTGGGCGTTACATACCGAATGATTCTCTACATCCGCGCAGGATTAACGCCCACCTACGATCCGACCCCCGGCGCGCAATACACAATCCGTGCAAAAAGAAACAGCGATAATAATAGCGATGTTCTCCACAGACGGAGTTTCCGATGTCGTCCAGGGGCGGATTATATAGGACGCATTCTACAGGGTGTCAGAAAAGTAAAGATAGCCACGAAAAAAACGTTTCAAAACCGCATTAGTCGATAAAAAGGTTAACACAGAATTTGCGGAAATTCGTCAAAAGAATTCATGAATCGTTCTGACTTTTGAGCTAAAGCTCATTTTTAAAGATCATTGAAGATTAACTTGTGCATATAATTCTTTGATTTAATTACACCAAAAAGACCTCACAAGAGCAATGTTTAATGGAAAATCTTTCTGATTAGAGATATAGGACTGTGTTGAAAGCATGTCGTGAAAAACTTTTGTTTGGCCTTAGCGCTAAGTTTCAAGGCGCTTTGAAGATCAAACTTTGAAGAAACTAATAAATAATTAAGATTTGCATGCACTGGATTGACAAGTGGATCTTAAATGCGATGCACTGCTAAGCCTAGAATTTCCTGCCTTTTTCGAATCCGGAATGAATAAACATGGGAATTTCTGTCTCAAACCGGAAAGTTGAGCTCAAAAACTAGCCTTCGGGTCAAAATCGGCATTCGATCTTCGATCGATGCGTTTGACGAAATCTTACATCTTTTATATAAGCAATTTCGGGAATAACGCGATATTTTAAAAACATTCAGGATTATCGTAACTTTCGTAACGCCCTGTACAATGGTATAAGTACAGGGTTTCACCGACAGATTCTTTTTTGCGCCCCTCCCTTTTCGCAGCTGCGACGAGGTCGAGGTTAAGGGTATATATTGGGTTATGTCCCGGCACTTGGTGGCAGGCGTCGGCATATTTACGACTTCTTTTGACTCCTTCCTGATTTATTATACTTTCTTATCTGGGTTATGAAGCCTCCCCGCCCTGCGGCTCTTTTGTTTATCGAGTTCGGACAATTTTTTAGCTCTGCGCTCTGCTGTATTTCGTGCCTCTGCGTCAGGGATCAATATTGAAAAATCGTCTTTCAACTTTCGAAGCGAACTTTTTAGCTCCAAATCTCTATGCTAACGCCTTCTTTAATGCGACTTATAAATTGATAGAATTTCGATACAATATATTCCTTCAAGCGTGTAATTTTCAATCTATTGAAACTTTAATATTCTGACAAAGGATTTTTATGATATATTAACTTTCAGATTTTACAGATATTCAAATATGTAATAATTGTTATGACTTGATGATATAAGAAAAAAATTGACTATCGCTGCATTCTTTTGTAATAAAAAAGCTCTTTATTGGAAAGATTTTAGACTGCGTGTTACTTTGGCATTAAACTATCCTTTTCTTCGGGAGTGCAGGAAAAAAGGATAAAACTTTGAAACCGCAACTAAAAGATAAAAAAGAAATTTTCTTTTTTAATATAATTTTTCGCTTGCGCAAAGATACATTGTGATCGAGAAAAGATATTAATGACATAAGTTCATGTCTCTAATGAATGAAAAAAAAATATTAAAAGTTCCTTAATATTTGAACTTCGGATCCCCCTCTTTCATATTAATCGAAGTTCGATTGTTTAAATTTTGTACTCCCTTTGTTCTAGTTTATCGAAATTGAAACAAGTGGTTAGAAAATAATTACTGATGATGAATTTAAAAAAAGGTATTATTTTCTTATTGAATTTTAGAGCTATTATTCTAGAATGGAAAATAAACTTGTAATGATTGTTTGCATCATTAAATATTTGTAAATTTATAAATTTTGATGATTTTACATTAAATATCGTATTTCACAGTAATTAGCGTATCACAAATACTTAGGTTGATAAAAGCACTGACAACTATCAAATAATAATTGAATAGATTTCTATTTGATTAATTCAGATCGGTCGTTACATTTTTATAGTCATTTCGAAAATAGTACTTGAAAAACAAATGTTTTCATCAAAATCGCTAAAATGTGCATTATAGAAATTTAATGCTGTCGAGGATTGATAAATATGGTCAACGTAAAAGTAAATTCAAACATAATGTTAAATAGTTAATGTAATATTACAAATGATGTAATAAAAATAATATGATGTATATATATATATTTATTAATAATATAGAAAACGTTTATTTGATTAGTTTATTTGATTATAATTTCTCTCAGAGAAATAATTATTGAATATTAAACAAATTAAGATTATTTGTTATCCCAACTATCTTTAATAATTATTTCCGTAATAGAAATTCTTAACAAATCGAATACTTCAACGTCTCGAGTACCGGCAATTGATAAATTTGATTCCTCTAGAAAAACCAGTAAATCTCACACCATAAGACGATCATGGAGTTAGGTGGATCGAGCCAACCTATTGGCTTTTCGGCCTAGAAGGTTGAAGCGTATATTAAATTTTCCCTCTTCAAATAATCTTGATCTACTGACATGGCCGAAAGCCAAAAAATTAGCGTTATGACCTATACAATTCATAAAAACAATTATTCAATTCCCAAAAAACAGAATGACGTATTCAAAGTATAGCGATTTCGAATCTATATAGTTACTAAAACGGAAACCCTTTTATAATGTACAAATGAATCTATCCAAGACAGATATTTATTAACGAAATTGTAAATTATATTTGGTAAGCATAATCGAATGTTCAAAATGCCTGGGTGCCACATGGTAGATACATAACGATAGTTTGAAAATTATAGAGAAAGGATCGAATTACTGAAGATACTTTTAGTATTACTTTTTTTTTATTTCTTTATATACATAAAACGGTTAGTATTTTGAGTTGTCGCTCGATGGTTTGAATTTAAAAAATTAAATTGCAGATACGTAATGAAGCACCTCAAGAACCTTACCATAATCGGCTCTTGAGTTGAAGCAAAAAAAATATTTTTGAACCAATACATTGGTTTGTCGGTCCTCTAAAGGCTAAAGGTGAATCGTATATCATTGTGTAATATCGCAAATACATAGTTAATATCAATAAAAATATATTTAGCATTATTTACATTCATTATCATATGTGTATATATATATATATATATATATATATATATATATATATATACACATTATATATCAATTAATAAATTTTTTTTATTGGTCTTAGAGTCCAATCAATTCAATCTAAAAATAAAATAAAAAATAAAAATAAAAATTAAATTACAAATGAAATTAAAATTATAATGACAGTCAGACTGTCCTTGTTTACATTCACCCCCGTAGACTAATCTCAAAATAAAATATTAACTGAAAAAGTTAATATTTTAGCTAGCGTCCCTGATGAGGAGCCGTAGCGAGCTCGAAACGTTGGGCAAGTCTTCAATTAAGTAAGGGTGTTGGGGACAGTCAGACTGCACTTTACTAACAAAGAATTTTTTCAGCTAATATTTTATTTTCAGATTAGTCTATGGGGGTGAATGTAAACAAGGACAGTCTGACTGTCATTATAATTTTAATTTAATTTTTAAGTTAATTTTTATTTTGAATTTTTATTTAATTTTTATTTTATTTTTAGAATGAATTGATTGGACTGTAAGACCAATAAAAAAATATTTATTAATTTATATGGGCAGTCGACATAAGTACAATTAAATTACATTATATATAAATCTTTCATATTGTCTCTTATACTCTATTTTTTATATTAAGACAAAGAATAGACTACGTTCTAACAATTTTAATTACACAAATACATTTAATAATTTATAAATCATTTCTATTGTCTAACTAAAATTACATACACATTTTAATGTGAAAAATAAAATTTAATGCTTCAATACACATATATACATTTATGCATACACATACAGACGATTCATTTCTAATCTCGATGAGAAAAAAAAACTCCCCGAATCGGCCCATATGCCCGGCGCGAGCCCTGGAGCTATAAAACAAAAAGTGTAGAATATGAAAGACGGCTCCTTAACTGATAAGAATTTGAAGTCTCGTATATGCGCGCTGCTGAAACTTATCCCAAGATGACCTTACAGCCGTTACCACGGCTCGTCCGTATAATTTAACTCGAGGTTGTTTTGCTTTCCGTTAAATTTCCGTTTCGACGACCGCTCGGAACGGGCCCGCTTGCATAATAATATACGAATAACGCCGCTCGACTTACTTGTGGGAAATTGAACGAGCTTTGCGCTTATTGTTCATCTATCTATGTAGATCTACCGCTGGCTGCGAGCGCCTAATTATATGCACACGTGTATATATATATATGCGTGTGCACGTGTGTGCGCGTGCGTTTACATTGCATTGGTTCCGCTGGTTAAATAGAATATAATAACGTGATTTCGATGTGTTTGATATGTGAAATGGGCGCATTGCCAAGAGAAAATGAAATTTAAAAATGGATTTTTAAATTTTATATTTTAAATTCGCTCGATAATTTGTTCTACTATGCGTAATTTTCTTATAATTACTTTTTATCAAGCATAAAGTGTAGCGCCGAATTTAAATCTCTTTTTCGCGTCACGATTACGTCAGCGCGACGCAAAAAAGGTGATCTATTCCAATCAGATTCCAATATAAATGTAATGACCATTATGACAATAATATACCATTGTGTGACAAAAGTGTGAAAAGATATGCACTGCAACTTAATCGAGTACTGAATCGGAAGTATGTGTGGTTACATATCGAAGTGTGTTGCTTGTGTTCTGTCACGTAATCGTATTTGATTGTCATAATGGTGATTTTACGTCTATTGAAATATGACACCTTTTTTTGGTGCATTGACGTCATCGTGGCGCGAAAAGGAGATTTCAATTCAGGATAATATTTTGATTGAATTTTAATATTATTTTAATGTTAATTTCGTGAAGGAATTTTAATTTCAATTTTAATACCAGCTACAAAATTCAATTGTAGTAGATTAACTAATCTAAGCGAATCTTCAGTATTTGTTATCACTTTTTATAAGTTTTTTACTTTCACGATATTAGTTGCGCAAATTTACTTTATAAAAAAAAAAACAGATCACCCGTTTATCATATCGTATGCCTAAAATTGGGATGCCTGTTATCTTACCAAAGAGCCCACCATCAGCCGTCCCGAGGCGAAGCTTATAAAATATTTTTCTTAATTTAATAAAAAAACATTCTCTCTCTCTCTCTCTCTCTTGAAAAACAAAAAATTGATAATAATAATGATTAAAATTAAATATAAGAAAACTGCTATTAAAAGTTTAACTTCTAACTTAAAGCTCCATTATTAGCATTAAGCTGAACTTTATTTTCATAATGCTCTCTACAATATCTTTCTGTTTTTTTAATATATATCTCGAATTTTATTAAATTGATAATTAACTTCTTCTGATTCAAACATTAAGGGCCCTCTGTTGTTTCAAGCCTGTCCTCAAATTATTATATCTTATTAAATTACAACTTCTTGTATCAACTTATTAATACTCTTGTTGGGCCTCAATTGCTCTTTGCTGTTCTGTTCTTTTAAAACTAATAATCAGTTACAATCGTAAGTAGTTTAATAAAGTTTATACGTGTCGTTTTATTGTAAATTAATATTTGATCAAAATCGTCCAGATTCTTTAAAAATTTCTGAACATTGTAGATTGTTGCGGGGAAATAATATCCGTGATGATCCATAAAGATTTTTTAAAAAGCACATGGAAATAAAAATCAACGACATTCACGAGCAAATGGTTGTGTTTACAATAAATATTAATAAATACATAATGAAATCTCAATCAACTTTATAGATCAAAGTTAGCCTTAACGGCAAACGTGACTCCCAATGAAATAAATGAAGAAAAGCCGGAAGGCTAATTTCTTGCAGAACTGCTCGCTCTATATACTATATATTTACAAGGAAAAATATTACTCGAAGTCACCTTCAAAGTCACGCTCTACACCATCGACCGAGCTGCAGTAGCTCGCGTTTGAAGAAAAAAAAGCCAATTAAGATACCTATCTTTTATCTTAATAATGTCTCCGAGCGACAGGATACACACACGCAGTCGCAACAATATTGAATCTCCTACGAATTGCCGCAACTGGACTATTCCTCTCTGGACGAAGTAAATGCGTTTTCCGTCGAATTTCCGCAGGTTTAACGTTCTTGGATTATGGATAAGCTGGGCGTTTCTATATACTTCAACGTGGGATTGACCGTGAGTGAAATCGGTATAACAGGATTCGTGACAAAAACGAGAATAGAAATACAAGAATATTGATTTCGGCAAAGATTTAGCAAACAGATTTTGTATAAAAATCTGAGTCTTCGTAGTAATATTAAAAAAAAATACATTGTTTGAAATCTGTAATAGAACGCAAACTTAAATATTGTTTACAATATTTATACACACACGCACGTGCTATATTACTGCTATAATTCAAGTAACTTCACTGGACTGTGTGAAAATGAGATTGTTTTGAAAATTCGATCGATATAATTCTTGGTTATGATATCCTTGAAAAACGTTCTTATTCTAACACCGTTTGGCGAATGTACCTTGAACTTTGTATCAATGTATAGAATAAATGTCGATAAAGTTTACATAATATTATTTAAAACACTAGTTTCTGCTCGATCTGTAAGCGCTAAAACTTGATTACTTAACTCGTAAAACAGTTTACCCAAATACGGCTCACGAGCTAAAAATTGATTTATGCGAATTAGCGTTCAACTATATATTCTATGCCATTAATTAATGTTCTTAACATAACTTTGAGGTTCGAGTTATATTAAATTATACGTACCTTACCTAGCTGATAAACATTATAGAATCAATCACATAATAAAATTATTTTTTATCGTATTTGTTAATTACTTTTTAATAATTTCTCATGGATTCTCAGTTAATTAACCCTCGTTTGTTGTCATAATTTGAATATGAAAAATTAGGAATCATTAAAATATTTGCTTAAACTTGAGCTTGTCATACCATTTCAACAGAAACTTCTGCTATTTTTCAAAATTAAATCTAAATACATTTGTGTCAAGTCCAAGACCAAAATAGCAATATCAAGATGCGTGCAACACAAATAAAATATTTAAATAAACAATACTATTTACTAAAATCCAATATTGTACTAAAGGTCGTATTTTGCCTTAGTATTGCGAAGCGCAATACACACACACACACACACACACACACACACACACACACACACACACACACACATATATATATACATATGAACCAACATCCGAAAAGGGGAGTCGCTCTAAATCCCACTTTATCTTCTGTACTTAAGAGGGCAATAGAGATAGGCGAGGAGATAGGCATTAGTGAATGCTGCGAATGACTGCTTGGAGGGGGGGGGGAGAAAATGCGGGGAGAAGAAAGAGAAGAAAAAACAAGAGCGAAAAATATAAGAAAACTACATATATAATATAGTATACACGCGTGACCTCTCCAAGTTCTAATATAATTTCGAAACTTTCGTTTTTCTATATATATACCAGCGCGTCCTCGACGTTCGATATTTCTCGCATCTACAAAGCTGTATGATATATGTATATATATATATATATATATATATATATATATATATATATATATATATATTATATATGTATGTATAGAAAATTCTGAAAGAGAAAATCACGGAAGCTCTGGCCGAAACGTTGGGTTATCTATAAAAAATGTCTTTGATGCCGAGCACGCCCAATTGTAAGTCATATCAAAAGCAGATTTATATATACATATATGGTGGGATGGTCCTCCGCATAAATTTCAGAAGCCTGCGAATTCGTTTTCAATGTGTGCGACGAACGGAATCGAGGATTTCACAGAATATATTTCACAGAATATATATATATATATATATATATATATATATATATATATATATATATATATATAAACGAAAATATCCAGAAATAATTTGACTTTTATAATTTATTCTAAACGAGTGATTTTTAGATCTGAGATCAATCAGAACTACTGGTATTCAATGCGAATTCAATTACAGATGGAATTTTCAGTTTAATATACTGAATTCACTAGAATTGCATAAGTAAAAAGTTACTTTTAAAATCCTAAATTTCACAGTGTATGTGATTGCTAATTTCGCTAATTTTTATGATGTACAAAAATCATGATTAATATAGTGTCTATGCTATACTGACGTGAAGTCCTTTTACTTTTTACAATCTTTAAATTATTGTTGAGCATTATCAGAGAATGATAGTAAAAAATTCTGCTGGATTATTACAAATTTACAGAATATGATACAAAGTTGTCCTAGAGAGAATTGGAAGTATTTAATCTACGTGGATGGCTACATATGAAATAGTACAAAATTGTTATTGTCAGACAGTGCCTGATATAACTTTATAGTTTGTCTTTCAGGTACAATAAAACATAACCAGTTTAATCCCATATTTTTCCCCAATGATAGCATCTCCACGACATCAGTCTGGCCGTTCGCTGAAAGTCAATTTAGCTAGAGATTTTCGTGGAAATAATTCAAATAAATCTGAAGATCGTCGTTGACTGGTCACAACCATTTTGATCGAAATGGGAAACGAAGAAAATTAACGATACTAGAAACACAGGTTGGAAACGAAGAAAGATTAGACTACATCGCTTCCGCCTTGGATCCGAACGTCTTTGCTTGTTTCGATCATTTGCAATATTATTATATAAGATCGAATTTTATTATATCTCTTATATTGTATTTCACGATGTATTGAGACTCACTGTATAGTTTTATCTTGTATTGAAAACGCCCAATAGTATATTCAGATTCGTCAGATATTTCGACAAAATGATTTTGGATATTAGATAAATTATATCCATCCTCATTCATGCACTTCATCCAAGCTGTTACGTCTCTCTCTCTCTCTCTCTCTCTCTCTCTCTCTCTCTCTCTCTCTCTCTCTCTCTCTCTCTCTCTCTCTTTCTCTTTCTCTATTTCTTTCCATCCAATGCTGCATTTGATCCAAGCTTGACCCATTCACTTATTGGCTTGTGCATGAATAAAATCGAGATAGCCGGGACTGTTGGTCAGTTTCCGTTATAATAAAATAGTTCGAGGCCTTAGTGTTTAGCTCCTGTACTATTGCACATGAGCCTCCGCGTGTTTTATAAAAAGTAATTTATATAAAAGTATAGTCTTTGCTATGGTTGAGCATTTATTCATTTATTTATTTTCCACAAGGTGGCATAAGCTTATGGTGTGGGAGAAGAAATATAAAGTAAAGCAAAGGAACGGTGCTAATTATACGTAAGAAAATTTATTTGTGTTGTTTTTGTAATCAGGAAGTCAAGAAATTTTCTAAATGCATACGTAGTATAAAAAATAACTGAAATCGTTGTGCAATTTAATTTATTTTTCATTTTTTACTTTTAGTTCCAATTCCGAGTTAATGTAATCCTCAAATGTTTCTATCTTCCAAATCGCCATACATCGTTGTTCAACTTACGCGAAGTGAATATACGAATTTTTCATTGGATTAGAATACAGTAATTTTGATGTGACCATATAGTATTGAAAAAACTAAATCTGAGAAAATTTTGAAATTATATTTAACTGACCGTATAAAATAATCTTATTAATCATCCTTATTATAAATACAATTAAGATGATATTACGTGTAATTTGTTTAATGTGATCTTTATGATGCTAATCGAAAAATTTCTCAGATTTCATGTTCTATTACGATGATCGCATCTCACCTAGCTGCACATCCGATTAATCCCGCATTTGTCAATTCAGGATATGAAATTAACCTTAATACATTATTCCAAAAATATTGCTGGTGACTAACAAATATATAAGAATTGTTAAATATGTACTTTTATTGCAAGAAAAAAAACTTGTTTTTATAAATCTTCGACAACAAAAACTGCAGGTGATCGCTGCACCTAAAAAGAACAATGCCGAGCCGTTAAATGCAGAATGTTATGCACAGGTCGTAATTTTCTAAACGTAACCGTAAACATGAGAATAAACTATATTGCTCGGCGATTTTCTTGCTCATCGAAAATAAATTCCAGATTTTTCTTGCATAACTGATTTGATCAATAGTATATCAATTATAACTGTTGCGTGTATATGAACCCTGGTCTAAAGAGTTTTGTATGTCGCGATCGTAGACACGCTGTAATAACGTTGTAAAAAAACTCATTTAATATAAAAATTATTTACTCTACGGTACTGCGGACGTTGAGAGTTGTTGTAGAAAAATAAACTGTTTATATTAAAACGTCAGATCCTCAAATTTTTGAAATGTATAAATTGCCTATATATACACTATAAAAACAAACTCAGCTGTATTATTCCAACTCAATGGACTATGACGAATAGAGTGATTCGATGTTCATCGCACTTTATGAATTGTGTTCTATATTAGTATTTTATTAGTTATAAATCGGGAATAAAAGGTCTTTCGCCAGAACAGTTTGTTGATGGATCGTCAAAAACATTTGCTTAAATGACTCTTTGGTTAAAAATAACTCTTTGCTTTTATCATCATTAACATTTGGACTGAAATGTCTCTATCTAACCTCCTTCACCTTTCACAAAATGTGAACGCAGAAATAGCTATGAAATTTTTCTCATTTTTATTCTCGTATTTTATCAGGCGCAATTT
>JACCIC010000001.1:2292500-2440000 GCA_018907035.1 Sycobia sp. Sy_11
ATTAATTCATTCATGATCATCTACAGTATTCAATATGAAAAAAAATCTATCGTCTATTGATACTCTTGAGAATTATCTCCAAACAAAAATAATATATGAACATTAATCTTTAAACGATTTTCATGAATGACCATGGAATGAAAGTCGATTGGGATCAATTAATTTCACCGAAATCTACATTTTTTGTTTGAACCCAAACAATTTTTCCACATAACGTGACTCTGAAAACTTCTTCGGAAGTATCCTCGCCTCTCTTACACTCGTATAGTAAAATGCCTTGCTTTCTGAAACTGATGTTTATATATATATATATATATATATATATATATATATATATATATATATATATATACATATCATACGTATACTCATGAATTGCACTTAGTTACAAAGGAGCGATATATTTGATTAAAAATATATGGTGAATTGTTATCGTTTCATTTTTCATTGTTTTCACTCAGTAAAGATCTGCTTATCGTAACAAATAGTACGTTCGTTAATAATTCGAAACTTTAATGCGACGCAATCGCTTGAAATTGTATCGAAGGCAGAGCCCTTGTTTCAATCTCGGGCGCACTTCTTATACAAAATTAGCCCTCGGCAAAATTCGCCCCGTGCATTGCTTGAAATCGATACTTTAACATAACGTAATCCAAAGCGATCGTGACGTGACAGTAAGAGCGAACGTATTCGATGATCGATTGCGGCTCCGCCACCGCGTGGCATCAGAAAGCTATATAGTTGGGGAAAATAATTTTTCCTTTACACGCGCGCGCGCGCGCGCACGCACACAAACGTATATAAATATAAACTATCGCGTCGCAATTGTGCGCGGCACGATTGCGCGGAAATTTACATTTGTAATACGGGATCCCAAGTTAGCAGTCGGTGTTGCATGACTACATAGATAAACTCCGAGACTGCCCTCTGTAATGCCAATTCACTGTTGGCCGGTGGGAGGGTGAGGGGGGAGGAGGGGACGGTTATCCCCAGCCATGCACTTAAAATATATACGCCTAAGGGATTAAACCCTACCTTTATTGCTTCGACCGCGTTTTTTCCCATGTCTATATATATACATATAGGCTACGTTTGAAAAACTCTCTATCTTTCTTTCTATACCTTATCAACTTAATTACCTTATTTTTATATAATTTTTCATTTTATTTTATTTCATTGCCGTGTTTCATTATTCTACCCTGGATGCGGCGCGTATTGCCTAAGATAAAATACTATGCTTACAGAGGCCTACGGTCGTCAGAACGAAGAATTAGTAATTCGGTGGTCCGTGCGACACTGTAAAAATTTACGCGCGCTTCGTTTTCAAACGCATCGTTGAGCTCCGTCGCTGATTAGCGCCATTATTCGAGAGCATAATTAGGGCAACGTTAAATCATATGAAGAAAAAAATAATAATAATAATAAGAATAATCATAAATTATTCTCGCATTTACTAAGAACTTATACGCAACAAGCAGGCATAAATAAATGCACACAGACGGGCAGTAGTAAATTCAAAATACGTACATAACGGATAGTGTTTTATATATTCTTAGTAAATGTATATAATATCAAGTGCGCGAGCATAATCTATTATTATTATATAATAACAAATTAATAACAAACTAAGCTTAAACTATTGAGAAAATTTTTTTCTTAATTATTCAAGCGATTATCAAACTATTAATGTAATATATTAAATTTTATCAAAGAACCTAGTAAAAAGATTTTATAGTTTCAATCACATCTATTATACAATAACTATATATAATATCTATTATTATAATTTAATAACAGGTAATAAGATACTCAGAACTTTCAACTGAAATTAAAATACAAATAATAATATTTATTATACATCGCTTTATTATATTCAACTAATATGAATTCAAGTTATTATTTTTTCATCTTTGATGTGTCCAATCCGTATAATTATAAGTTTCTTGTTTTTCTATTTCCAACGAGAAACTGAGTTACCAATTTGTTTTATGCGTTAACATACTTTTAATTAAAGAACGGCTTGATAAAACATAAAACGAGTCATAATTAACTTTGTCGGTTTTTCTTTTTCAAAAGCAAAAAAATCTAAAGAGTTTTGAAATAAAATATTTTAATTCAAATTACTTTCACTTCTACTCCAAAATGGTATTCCAATAAAAAAACCTCTTAATTATATATACAATATACATGTTAAATGCACGAAATTTCGCTACAAATTTCAATTTTCATTACAATAATAGTTGTCTAGAACTAAACGTTTAGCAATCTTTTAATGCAGCGTTATAAAAATCGATGTTTGAATAGGTAAATTACACGTAGAAAAATTGCCAGATGTAGCATAATAGAAATTACATTTGATAATCGGCTTATCATCATGGTCATTAAATTTATGTACTCGTAAAAATTTTTATGTGCCCAAGGTTTAATTTTTGTCGTTATTATTATTCATTATAATTAACGTATTTGTAAAAATAATGAAAGAAATGAAATAAAGATCCGAGCAAATTCTTCCCCGACTCGTTTTCAGAAATATGACGAAAATCACCGCACCCCTGCGATCCCATAGTGATGATAATAATAATACAACCCACCTTGTCGACGGCATCCTTGGAGTTTGGATCTCTTTCGAAGGGGGGAAAAATCAAGTCAGTGTTGTGCCCGGTGATTATATATACAAATATATATATATATATATATATATATATATATATATATATATATATATATATATAGAAAAGACCCACTCACAAGCCCTGGCGGCACACAATTCGATCCACCAGCTATGCAATCACCATATACACATATGTGTATACACCAGCACCTTTTTCACCAATTTTGTTATTATTATTGTTTTTGATTTTTTTTTCTCGATCGCTAAACTCTGCCGTTTCTTCCCTCGCTCTCGCTCTCTCGTTCCCCCTTTTCCGAAGCTCGCATAAGCGCGGCGCGCCCACGATCTCGTCGAGGCAGCGGCGCACGGAGGACTGAGGCCGACTGTGCAGCACCGAAAGCCGCGCGACTCGCGCGCGCTAACCGTCGACCGTTACCTTCGACCGTGTACAAATATCGCTGCACGTAAGGCGCGCGGAGGGCGCGCCTCGCACGACGATGCGGCGGCGAGCCGCCGACGCGGCAGGCAGATGCAAACAAACGCGTGAGCGAGACACCCTCCTGCTCTCTCTCTCTCTCTCTCTCTCTCTCTTTCTACCCCTATCGTTTTTCCCTCTTACTTCCTCATTATATTATTGGAAATTGCATAGGGATTCATATTTATATTCTACGCTCGTGTTTTTTAATTGTTCCGTGATAATCGTTTATGAAACTGATTTGCTATAATTGACTATGTAGCAGATATTCAGAACGGAAATCCAAATGCAGCATTTTTCACTATGTCCTGCTAACGACATTTAAAGGAAAATTAGCGTTGTTTTATTTTTCTTTTGCAATGGACTAACAATAATGAAATATGTATACGTATTCCAACGTATGATAATTTGAAGTCATTTATATTAATATGCATAGCCTTGTTACTAGTATATGTAAGACAATAATAGTTATAATAATTATAACAAAAAGAAATATTTATTGAGGTACTGTTTGTTTATTTTCATGACTTACATAAAATATAAAATGAAAGGAAAAAAAATAATTTTCAATGTCATTCTATAGGTAAATGATAACGTCCCTTGACCGAAGAATGCTGCCTACATCTTTCGCACCCTCTGCGCGACAAGTAGAAACGACGAGAAGAACTAGATCATGGAAGTCATCGTCCAGATGATATGGGCGTTCTTTCGTAGATGGTTACCGAGAATGATTGCCAGGATGGTGTGCACGATCGTGAAGAAGGCAATGATAAAGAGGAAGAAGATGGAGAGGATTAGGAAGAAATAGTTCTGATACAAATATTGAGGGTATTGTTGGTATCTATTAATGGTTCAATGGGCGGATGAATGGGTGATTTGAGGATGAAGGTTACGGGTTGGAGAATTGGTGGAAATGCTACGTCGGCAGCTAGAGTAGAATCATCAGTGACCTCGTGAAACGAGCTGGCATAGGTGGATTTAACAACTACAGTGATGGTGCCCAGGCGCTTGTTGCTCGTAGCAATTGCTTTAGAGAGAACACGAACTCGCTCGGTGGTTAAACTAGTCTCTTCTATTCCCACAAGATTCCAGTGGAAGTGCTATCGGAACACGTATTTTTGGTTGCAGAGGGTTCGGAGCCTCAATGCCTGCATAAGGGTCAGGCTGCCAGCTAGACTGAATCGAGTCTACTGGAGCTTTGACTTGTCTCGGAGGCGCAGAGATGAACTGATCCTTGATCGTACCATAATTAACTTAGATCTCCAGGTCCAGAGTGCGGCACTCTAAATTCCACACCCGTGCCTGCGCACTGCAACGCGAGTGTTGCCTCTGCATTTTCCCTGAGATGAAATATTTATGACAATCAATAGCATCGAATTTTCCTCGGTACGCATATGGACTTTAAATAAGATACGTGTTTCCTGGTTATAATCCTGTTATATAATACTAAAAACTTCGATTGATCTTATTATCGGTTATTGAATGATTACAAGCGCGAATCAAAAACTTTTCGCCCGTTATGAAGTGCGTATACATCTTATTTTTGTTTAGATTTTCGACCTTATTTTTATCACATTTCGTTATCCTTTTATTTATTAGTTCTAATCTATCTTTTGACGGTATTGGATCTTCTAGATGTACCTTGACGTATTTTGGTGAAATTCCACTAGGTTTTTCTCGCATTATACATCGTATGGTATAATCCCTATCGAGTCGAAAACAGAAACCTCTTCAAAAGGGAACCTGTTAATCCAGCTGATATGTTTCTACCTTACCTAAATTTTCAAACAGACACATAAATCTTTATTCACATGATCTACTATACCAGATGTACCAATATGAAGTACGCGTTTTGTTTTGCGAAAATAAAAGACTAATTGTAATGGGAAAGTGAAATACATTCTATTCAAAGCATTGACCATAATCCTCTCCACATTTTGACTATCTTTCTATCAATTCGTAGATACCACACCAATAGAATTGTTTCTTGTTTGAAACAAACCAATCAGACATTGATGAAAACCAGTGGTAGTCGGAACGAGCCAAGTTTGATGAATACAGCGGGTGTCGTAGCAGGTCCCAGCCAAGTGCTACGATTGTCTCCTACGGCAGTTTCTTTTTGTGTGCAAGTGCATTGTTATAGAGCAAAATTACCTTGCTGTGTCTTCTGACCTATAGTAGTTTTTCGATCAATGCATGATTCAATTTGATCATTTGTCGTTAGTAGTGATCAGTATTCACTGTTTCACCGGGTTTTAACAACTCGTAATATACCACGCCACTCTGGTCCCACCAAACACACAACATTATCTTCTTACGGAATCTGTCTGATTTTGCAATCGATGTTCAAGATTGTCCTGGATTATCTATGATTTTTCCGTTTAGGATTCTTGAAAAAGATGCATTTTTTATCACCAGTAATAATTCGATGCAAAATTGATTTTCTTTCGTGTCCTGCAAGCAAATTTTCACAAATGTTTTTTCGATTTTCCATCTGCCTTTTATTCAATAAATGAGGCACTCACTTTTCACACTTTGTATATCGTTTGCAATTTGACGTCTTCAAACATTTTTGCTGGTCCTCCACATTCTTCATTTTTCAGATGAAAATTATTATTTCTAAACCTTTGAAAGCATCTTAGATAGTTTCCTTCTGATAGAACACGATCACCATACCCCTCGACAACATTCGATACAACATTCTTTTTAGATACAACAACTTTTCTTCACATTAATACAAAAAATTAATGCTTTCTACAAATCATCACTTTGTGATACAAAATTTGATATTTTTAACACAATGAACAAATATTATGTTGTTTGTTCTTGCATAATTTTAAAAGACATGTCAGAGATGTGTAAAAGAACTTATTTAAGGTCCTAAGACTTTGGCCCTTTTAAGCTTCTGCTAACGAGTCTTCTTGTTATATCATTCGCATTACTCCTTATTGGTTCTCTTTCAAGAGAAAGTTACCGAAAGTTTGAGTACTGCGATCTGTCATGAAAATGAAGATTTTCCATAGATGAGTTAGCTGAGTGTGATCGCTTCGGTAAACAAGTGTTTCACGCTGTTAAATATGCCATCATCGCAGCCATCCTTGTCGATAACTATATATCGATTAACGATAATTTAGGGCACTTCCTCCATTATTTTTGGTGTTTCTTATATAAATTAGCCGAGATGCGCGATTTACTCCTCTGATAGACGATTTGATTTCCGGAGAGTGAATTCTTGATTTTTCATTTTATCTTGTTTTTCTCCAACAATTTTCCGTCGAATGCTAAAATACGTATTACTGATTGTATTACTGTTTATGCCTTTGTATAATAGTTCTTCTATCCATGTTTGATATTTATTGACACCGTTAGCCTGAGAGTTTACCCGTAGACTTATTTATCATGCACACGGGGACTGCATTACCGAGTAAGCAGTTGAACTATCGACCTGTTTCTTGCTGAACGATGAACAATTTATATCAATCCACTATGAAAGTCAATTTTCGGGCCGTTCGGGTCTGGCCTGGCGATCTCTTATCTTTTAGCCGTCTGTGAGATGTCACCAAAGTAGCATCATAATATCTAGCGATGATGGCAGCTGCTCCGCCATCAGGATAGCTTGACAGGGAAGTGTTGTTAGGTATCTATAATTCTAACATGCTTACACAATTTTCTACATTCGGACTCTTACACAAACTTCAGCTACCACAGTACATTGGTTTTTCCTTCTCCAACAGTTGTATATATAAGAAACTAAATAGTACTTAGTCAAGTAATTGTCTAATATACGAAATATATATTACGGCACCTAGAAATCTCGCCCCATGGCTCATAAGATATCAGCCCAACAAACAAAGGTGATGGCTTTCCGAACGGGAGGGGTCGCAAATAGGTCAACAAGTCGAGATTTATGGTGACCTTACTCTTATTCTTTTGCTGCAGTCAAAAACTAAACAGTTGCATCTAACATCAATGCCGGAGACGTAACTTCAGTAGTGCTTACATGAGTTTTCCTGCAGTTTCGACAATGCAGAGTGATCGATACAACAAGGATACCTCGCTAGATTCTTATCCTGGCCAATAATTACGAGTTTCGCCTGCTTCCAATAGAAACAAAATATACCGCCATTCACACAGGAATTGTACGTCGACAAACAGAGATTTGGATGTACCGACGGCACTGTTTACGTGTAACTTAAGGAATACTATTATAGTATAAAACTGTATAATATATATAAATTTTTCGGAGTCAGGATGAAACTCCTATTTTTTAATGAGATTAAGATTTAGAATACTATACTTATTGAATTGTAATATTTTGAAAGTATTTGTAGGGGTATTTTTATTGTAAAGCTGAGGAACTTCTATCTAAAAAAGCATATCCATTTTTAGATTGAAAAACGGCTTCCAGCTGTACTATAAATTAATGACAATAAGTGAAAAACCAAAAAATTCACCAATTTTGACGCTCTATAATTGATTGTAAATTTTAAAATATCTAAAAAAAGTAATTTTTTTGATAGATTAAATAAAATTTTGGTCGATTTTTTAGATGTTAATATTTTTTTTTTAAATGTATAAGTATGGATTTTTTTCAATCTATGGAAATAATATCTAAATTTACTAATGAATATTTATCTAATTATAACTTAAACTTTCGAGCCTGTAATAAGACATAAACGCACGGGAAATTTCTCCTCAAATCCCATCTGAATATGTACACATATATCTATATATACTTATTTATGATAATTATTCGATGCTTAATTTTATATTAATCGCGCTCTGGCCGTGTCCATCACCGAGCGATGTTTTAGGCAAAAAAAAAACAATACTTGATAAACCAGCCCCTAGAGATTGCTGAGAAGCATTTTATTTTCTAAATGCTTTCAAAAAAAAAAAACAAAAAAAATTCCGCAAACAGAATGTACAATTATTGTCTAAACGCAGACATAAATTACATTTGCTACCACAGATTACCTTATCGAAAGAGAAAAGTTGTTCGTTCTATATAGCCATTACCAAAAATTCCAGTTAAGATTTCACCGCGTCCTGTCACGAATATTGCTTATAAACTACATGAGACACGTACAAGCGCTGTCTTTTTTTATTCAGACATTTCTCAAGCAGTTAGTCGTAAATTAAGGGCATTGAAAATAACGAAATGTATCTGATTTGATAAAAGAGTTAGTAATTTCTACATTAGCGTGTTCTTGAAATTTGACAACGAAATATATTATTGATTCAATTTTGAATATTATTATTGTAGAGTATTCAAAATATAAAAAGTTCATTTATGGTTTCATAATACTGTTCAAATATAATTTTCAATATGATTGAAGCGGTCAGTATGGAGTAAACATCAATGAAAGAAAAATATAGTAACGAATCAATTTGCTAATTGATTAATGTGCACTATTTGTTTTGGGACTCATCAATGAGAGGGCGATTCAAAGAATTTCTAAAATTTTAATCTTTAGATCACGTGTCTTTCATAAAATTTTAGAGATTTATTTTTCAGATTTAGCTATCGAATACCAATACATATATACATGATCATTAAAAACGTATCGACTTTCATAATTTACGGATAAAATTAAATAAGTACATAAAAATAAATTGAAAACAATGCTGTGATTAATTCTTATGTATTAAGTTATATAAGATCTTTGTTAAAATGATATGCTGCTAAATTTATTGTTCTTCCGTGCTTCGCCAAGCCCAAGATAAATTATTCCAATTTTGAAAAATTCGAGGGGCAGCGAATTAAACGCAGCTATGAATAGAAATGCGATGAACGAAGACTACACTCGCTTGTAAAGTATACTTCAAACGAATTGGCATCTCACCAGTAAATAAATTCTTTCGAATAATTAATCTTCCTTGTATCTGTATACGATCATTTTTATACCAAATACATTTCCGTATCGAGAGCCATTCGAGCGATGAATTTCTCGCAATATGATATTAAATCCATTGTGCAATAGAAAAAGTTATTGAGCTTTTAAAGCCAACGGTAAGAAATCATTTTCTCGGTACATTTATCTTCAATTATTTGACTCTAAGTAAAGTCTACTGATTGGGAATCCCTGTTAAACTGATTAAAATCCAATTGAACTGATGCTCGAGTTGAATGGACTGAGAGAGATAGACAGCCGCAGCCGTGTGAAACTTTTTCTGGCTTGGAAACAAATGATTCGAATGTTTCCTTTTTAATTTAAGATGGCAATAATGGATGCTGATTTTTCGATATAAAGATCCGAGGTTTGAGCAAAGCTAGTTTCTACAATTTTTTAGACTTTAATTTATAATAATTAAAAAAAAAAGAACTAATTTCCATAGAACATTTTCAGTTTGTCAGCTTAAAAAAATGCCATACAGCAGATATTTTTACATAATTGTAACTGAAATATATTACTTATAGTTTCAAAAATAAAATAGAATATATTACTGTACTTGAAAATTAAATTTAGAAAGAAAAATAAGCATTTTTACAAATTTAACAATGAATTATCAGCTGTTACATAACTTTACATAATTATTTTAAGGTAATTTTATCTCTATTGATTTCTAATTTTGTTTTTTAAGTCTCGTCTTTACAGTTGACAATATTCTTGAGAATAATTCTTCTAATTACGAGATAAATTCGTGCGATAAATTATTCTCATAAGACCGAAGGTTATTCATAAAAATTGTAATTTTAAAATAGCACATCAAACGTAAATTGTATGTTCCTCAGAAGGCTACGTTATTTTTCTATTCATTACAATTACTCTTGAATATGGCGATTATTACTGTATCAACTTTAATATTTCTTTAAATTTGAGATTATAAATTGTTGATGAAAACGATTCTTACATGATCGTTCTTGTTCACGATTGTAAACAAACTGTCTGATAATCATCGCCATCAAAATGACTTTTTTTTTCTTCGTCACTGTGACTTTTCCTACAAGAATTAGTTTCAAGGTAACAAACATAACGCAAACGCATTTTAATTATCATTATAATAAAATAATAAACACTTAACTGAAACACACCTTCTAACTTATAAACTTCTGCCGTATAACTATTATTTAGATTTATTAAAAACTTGTTCCTCAAGCATTACTATTGCTGCATTGGCTGTACATTTATAAGCTACATTATGCCATTGTTCTGTTACATTATTTAATAATATGTTTTTTTTAATATTTTATAAATCTTATCTGCATTCGATTGAATACAATTTCATCGTAATATCATTGTAGACTGCGTTGGCTCAATACACCTTTTATAGGCAAGAAAACGTGTATAATTATTTGCAAGAGTAAGTCACATCTGCTATAGTTTTCCTCGCTAAAACATGTTAAACCTTTTCAAAATTTTAACGAGAGCGTGAAAGTTTTTAGGACAGAGCTCGAGAAAATTGATCCTAGACGAGGAATTGGTTCGAATTTTGTAAAACCGTAAGATTCCATGTGTAGTCGTTTTTCAAAGTCGTCCGTTTTCATTCAAAAACGTATATTTTGAGTAAACACGCAGTTCCGTATCTTTTTCTCTTTTTAAAATTAAATCACTTTATAGAGCAACCGGTGTTCATTATTGTAACCTAAATGCTTTTCCCGCTAGCGCAACGAGGTATTTCTTAATCATACTTTGGACTTTTTTTTGTAATAAAATACAAGGCCTTCTTCGCGTTGAATAAATTAATTTTTTTATATATGTAGGATGTTATATATACAGACAAGTAACTATTTTAATGTGAACTCGAACGACGAATGAGTTAGTTTTAAGCCATTACGGAAACGGATGTATATTTATGTAAGTATTAATTAGATTTGCTTGAGAGACGCATGAATATTATAAACCTATTCAGACTTAATTTGTAAATAATTTAAAGAATCTCGAGTCTTATATTTTGTAAAATAAACTAAATTGTAATTAATAGCAACAGACAATAAATTTTAAAATTAAAATTTTAATACTAATTTCGTTCCACAACAAACCTTTTTAATTACCTTCTTAAATTCCTTTATAAATTCTTCTCGCTTAAATTTCACAGATTTTTAATTACAGTTTATTAATCTAAATTGAGAATACAAATTTGTTCTGACTTTTTAAGAATCATAACAATCGATATCAAGTTTCTAGAAATGGTCGGATTGTTTAAAAAAAATTAGTTTGTAAGAAATTTGGATAATTTTAAGGGAATATCAGTAAGGTTTCTTAAAATTTAGTAATAAGGCTTTAATAAAGCTTTATTAAAATTTAATACTCTTTTTACTTTTATAGAAACCCAAACAATCATATTGAACAAGAATCACAAAGTAATTTCAGAGTTCTCTATAAAATTTATTTGCAATTTAAATTAGCCTTTATTTTAAAATTAAGTGAATTCAATCTATAAATATGAAAACGCATTAGTAAGCAAAAATGTATTTAATTTATTTCTCAGTGGTTCGTATTTAAATATTAATAAAACAAATGAGAGAAAAATTTTAATTTTCATAAAAAAAATAAACGAAAGAGAATAATGAATCAAACCGATATTCATTGGGTTTAAAATTCTATCTATTTATAACTAAAACAGAAATTGAAAAAAACAATGTATATGATAATTATAAAAAATACCATGCATTACCTTTTCAATTCTTATGTAGTTTATTTAATTATGAATAAATATTATTTCTAAATCAGCTAAAATTCTATATCTTTTTAAATGGTGAATTATGGCAATGTATATGTAACAATATAATATGTATTATACATAGAATAATATATATACATACATATATATATATATATATATATATATATATATATATATATATATAAATCGTACAATATATGTCTTAAAAACTTAGTAGATCAAGAAAGTAAAAATTTAAAAATTAAGTTTAAAAAATCTAATATTATACAAGACAAATAAATATATACAAGACAATCATGTTAAGAATTTCGGGTCAATTTATATTTTATTTATGTATCATGCGGACTAAATAGACTTTTTAGAAAGGTATACACAGATATAACAGACTTGATTTTTGACAGCCAACACTATGATATACGCCGTTCATACTTTCAGTACCTTTAGCATACTGGGTATGCAGTGTCCTTTATTGAATTCCGATGTCTTTACTACATGAGCAAACCGCATGCTCTTTCTCTCTCTTTCTCTCTCTCTCTCTCTCTCTCTCTCTCTCTCTCTCTCTCTCTCTCTCTCTGAGAATTGGTTTTTTACATTAAATATTAAACTGCGTTTTCAATACTCCCTGTGCCAGAAATATATGTTTACAGAGTCACAATCTATATGTAAGAAGATGTGGAGAATGATATTACAAGATAAAAGTTAAGAACACGCTCGTTTGTGTTGATGTTTGTGTGCGTGCGTACACGTGCGTGCCTGCATATGTACGCGTGTCCCAAAATGTATTACCGTTAATCGCATTCGCTCAAATTTACATGCATTAGCAATATTAGCATATAATAGGCAGCGTACGCCGAGGCAGCGTAACTTGCGGCGACCATGAGGTGACCTGATGCTAACGCGTGTATGAAATTGACCGAACTTTAATTTACAATAAGTAGAAATTTATATGAATTTTGACAACGCAGGTAATAATGTGAACTTTTTCTTGAGATGTCATTCTCTATACATAGGCCTCACTGAGTAAACTCATAGTCAGAATAGATGCTAATATGTATATATATATATATATATATATATATATATATATATATATATATATATATATATATATAACATTATCCGTTACATTTCCAACGCGTATTGATATAATTATTTAGAAATACGTCACGCTATTCGTAAATTATTCATAGAATTAAAATGTTAACCTCGGCATTATTTTACCCCTAAAATTGTGTGGTTTGATAACTTGCTGCTATATAATTTACAAAAATAATAGAAATCAAAACTTTCATATATACCATAATACATGGAGGGGTGTATTACACCATTGTAGCGGCACGAAAAAAATAGCAAAATTATTGAGTGATATTTTTTTTCTCATTTTGTCTTATTAGGTCAAAAAATATCTCACATATTAAAAAAGTGAAAAACTCTGGTAACTAATGTATATTCTACCATTCGAGTTACTGTTTACAACATTGTATCATACGTAGTCATCACAGATAGCCATCACAGATGTGTTGTGCGGCAGAACTAAACATTTTGTTCGCCCTTCATTTTTGAATATATTAATTTTTACGTGTTAATACGTTTTAAGCAAAAGAAAAATTTTAAATTAAAAATTCTGCAGTGCTTAAGGTGGTGACGAATGCAATTTTACCGATAGAGCAAAAAATACTATAACTGCAAAAAATAATATTATACTTGAGCATTAGATTATTGTAAATTTTAATTAATCGTGTCATTTATTTGATTATTCTATTCTACAGTTTTTGATTATTCTATTCTACATATTTTACTTTGTATTTCTGACAGGCAAAAGATTTTCAAAGATGCTATACGTCACGTGCATTTTATTCAACAGCCTAAGCTTTATCATGTCCTTTAAGCAAAAATGTATTTTAATTAATTATATGTCGTTCGAGTTGAGATTGCCATCGTAATTTCTCGTAATGCATCATAATTCATTGTTGCATATAGCTTAAATCTTTAACCATCACTTCTATGTGTATTCTAGATTAAATAGTACACCGTACAATATTAATTATATTAATTCTTTTTAAAGAATTTTAGATATAGCTAAATCACAAGAATTATATTTATTTGATAATGAAATTGATTAATATTTGCACTTCTATATTTCAGTTCAGAACGGATTAAATTTGAGTGTAAATCATGGCACTGAAGGCGGGGATGGTTATTCTTGCAGTCCTGTACTGTAGCTCGTCTGTTCATTCTGAGGACCCAATTATTACAACAAAAAAGTATGAATTTAATACTAAACATCTGCTAATCGGAACTAATAACATCGATAAAAGGAGTTTGATTTATGCCCTCTGCGATGTTGCAGATGATAAACAGTCGGCCAAGTGCACGATTAATTATGAAAATGACGTATTCGATGACAGTCAAGCACGTTACTCCTGTCCCTTTGACTTAGTGGTGGCGCGGGAGGATGGGCAACTACAAATTGTAGAAATCAATCTCTGGAATAGCAATCAAGCCATTTTTATATGGCAGGAGACGAACCAGCGTAATATAAGAGACGCCGAGATCACGATAAATACAGTGTACTTAGACATATGCATAGTGTCGACGCGCAAATTGAAAATTGCCAATCGCAAAGACGACATACCTCAAGTATTCATTGTTCCCTATGAGAATCATTACGAAGTTACGTTCATGGCCAAGGAACATCGTGGAACTGAATTCAGCAAAATATTTATAGATAGTAATGACGAATCTAGCGATATCTTGGTTTCGTTCGAATATCCCGGATTAGTTCAGGCTCTGGTGCCAATTGAAAAGCAAGCCAATAAGCTTTTGATAACTGTCGGAGAAAGTGTCCTGAATAATGGAATAGTGAGGTTCTATTTGATGTATGATAAAGGTAAATGAACTCTTTATTAATATAGTATTTTTATGAGTAACAAGTAAGAACAATAAGTTGTCGATTTCAAAACTATGCTATTCAACTGATACTTGCAAACGGTAGTTACAAACTTCATAACAAAAATTATGCAATTGTTAATGTCGATAATACTTGTGTAAAATACGGTTTGCCATTTTTCTGTGTGTTTTTTAAAATCATAATTGAACGTTCTGAAATTGGGACATTAATTATTGCCAATGATTAAATTGAAAGCTTTCAACTAGGTTTTCATATTGCCTCTTAAATGTTGCAATTAATATTTCAATATTAATTAAAATGCCTATTTTCTCTTTTTTGTACTGTTCACTATTTGGATTTAAACTTTTTTCAGAGCACAAGAAACTGGAAAAATTCGATTACGTCGATGATATTGGGTGGTCTACTTCCAACGGTATTATTTCTATGTGTAACTTTTTTGAGTGCATACAATATGATACTGAGGGTAACTCAAAAACGGTAAAAAGACTGGGTTTGCCGTCCAGCCCTATCAAATATGCAGCCTTATACAATCTGCCCAACAGGGATCTGTTAGCAGCTATTTGTGATAGCGGCAGCAGTGATTTATATCGCATTGTCAAGATTGGCGCTAGGGGCGCACAGGAGTATTTCTTTGAATTAACCGATTTGAAATGCTCCACGACAGTCTTTCTGACTGGTAAATTTTTCGAACAAGCCGAGGACCAATATTGTTTATCGGTATTTTATTCCCCAGATGATAGTGGCAAAAATGTTAAATTTAGCACATATTGTTTTTCTCCCTAGGATTAATCATAAATAAAGTTCATCATCAGAACGAAGATCTTTTTATATGTGACGTAAATATATATTAATATAAGTGATTTTTATGTGATACTTTTAGTTTGTTATTAATATAGATATATATGCTTCAAATTTGATGTTCAAAAAAGAATCTGTGTAAAATAATAACCTTTCTACAATAATAAGTAACACCTTCAAATGTATTTAAAGCATTGTCAAGTGGATGAACAAATCAAACTTCAGGATTATATTTAAGCTAAGTTGTTAACGATAATTGAAGATTGCCAAGCAAAATTATTCAAGTTCTAAATTTCAAAAATTAAGAAATGATAAATGGTAAATTTATTAACATGGATTTAATTGTGAAATTTATTTACTTTGTGTAATATACCAAAAATGATTCAATTATATGAGGCTGAACTGTGTTTCTCATTACAGTTATTTCCTATGTTTTTTCATTTAATTCTTTATTCTTATTCCATTACTTTATCTGCTACTTGCCTCTTATACTTCGCGCCATATTATTAAATAATAGGATTGAAACATCATTATCTATACTAGTGTCGAAATCCACTATTTCTTGTAATGTAGAGTAATCAGTTTGATAGATGGAAATAAAGTGCAACTGTGATTGTTACTGTATATCTGCCGGTGGGTAGGATAAAAATTCACGCTAAAAATAGCGATTATATGGGTTTATGCGTTCTAGTGCCATTAGAAGGCGTTGTTCAAATTTCTATACAAATATTTCTTGCAAGAATAACTATATCTCACGATTACAGTGCAGCCTGTCTTTTCTTCAAGTGTCAATGAATTCAATTCCCGCAATCAAACTGTTTTATAGAAGTTAATCGACATTTTTCAATTTGTCTACAGATTATTTTCTATTTATGTGAATTTATTTATATCTTGGAAGAAACGTATATCGAGCAACGGCTCACTTATGGTACAGTTGTAAAGCCGGTTGAAGGAAAGGATTTCCTCCACAAGGAAATCGAAGATATTACTCCATTGAATTTCCCAAATCTAAAGTATATTAAAAATTGTCAGTATAAATTGACCATTTTTTCAGATAAGGGCATTATTCTCTAAAATAAATTACTCGAGTTTATTATTAATCGTGATTTGAAGAAGGTGATAGAGAAGTAGTAGAATTTAAATCGCTTGATGTGCATTTAGATAGCAATTCACTAAAACTATTTATATGGACTAACCAAATAAACGTGATGAAAATGTTTACATGTCAAAAAACTATTTTGCCTTTAAAAAAACAAATAATGTGTCAATAAAATGCGAGAAATTTAAGATAAACGACGGCAAACCTACACGTAGGGGAAGAGCATAAATTTTGCCAAAGATTGGATTACGCGGTTGACGAAGAATGCCCAATTTCTGATCGATCAGTTTCAATATATTCACGACTTAATTTATACAATTACCATCCACTCGCAGATATAGTTAAATTTATCGACTATAGTTCTATATTCTAAATCCTCGATACGGTAGGTGAGTTCTTCATGTGCAACACAGGGACGAGGGACTTATCGCCCGATCCTTGTGAAAATAACGAGGCACTGGTTGACATCGAGCTTGCGCGTGGAAAGGGAGACTTAGAAAGAGAAAGAGAGGGGGAGGGAGGCAGAGAGTTGGATCGATACACATGTTATTTACTGTAGAACAAAGTCCTATAAGGTAGTCTGAATGATTTGCAATTTACACGTGTTACTTTTGTCATACGTAAATGATTGAAGAATTAAATGCAATTCTAGCAAAACAAAGCTTTCAACTATTCAATTTCTGAAAATTCCTGATTCCTGCGTTTTGGAAAAATTGAAGAGTGTACACACCTACGCATATACAAATGTCAAAATTTTCCTAGCAAATGAGAAAAGAATAAAGATTTTTAATCAACTGCTAAAAAGTTATAAATAAACCATTAATAAACATGTTGCTATTTGAGACATGTATTCTGGACGTCTAAGCAAATGCTTTTCATTAATAGTATGTCCAACATGGAAAGCAGTTCCATTGTTACGATTTCAGATTGTTTGATTAAGCGAAGTAGAAAATGATATCGTATTACCTATTGATCTCTTACATAAATATTATGATATATTGTTTGTTCATAAACTCCTACATGGATTTGTTGATTCTATCGGTGAATCATTTATATCTCGTTTTACGCCATCCTCATTGTGAGATGCAATTTCTAATTATTCTTTTTGCTGTCCTATATATAGATTAAGAAGATTATGGAACTTATTTCCATGTAATGTTAAGTCACCTAACTGTATAGGAGATAAGAAACAAAACATCACTTAGAAAATATTATCGGTATGCGCATGACATCTCCAACCCGCCTTATTGATTGATTAATTTACTTATGTTACCAATACTTATTCCTATTCTATATTTTAGTTTAGAAACATTTACCTATTTATTTACGAGCCACAAATTTAATTTTGAGTTATTTTCATTTTGTCGCATTGACATCGATGTTACAAATATCTATAGATATTTCTTTTTTTCTCTACGATTATTTATAATTGTTTATTTAATTTTGTAATAACTTGTAAAATTACTTCATATATTACTAAATACCTACTCTGTATATTATGAAATATATATATATGTACGTATGTATATATAAATAATTCTGTTAATTTTATTCTGAAGTAGTGAGCTGATCATATCGCTAACACTAACGAAGTCTAAAAATAGAATTTATAAATCGCCCCCTTCAGTCCGAAATCGATATTTTAGGTAAAACGCTGCTCTTAATACTCAAAGCGTCGTCTTCAAAAGAAACAATTAATTATAACGACAACAGAGGCTTAGGAAATGAGTAGATCTCAAGAAATCCCAATTCGACCATGCAGTATGTGATCAAACGCTAAACAGGCGCGCATGGTGTACTTTAGATCTATATTTTCGCTTATAATTTTGTGAATTTTGGTGATAGAGTAAGAAAAATTGCATATTAAACACAAAGCCTTACACTTTTCATATTTCATGGTCCAATTTTAAATTGATTTTATTATTTAAATAAAAATTGGATACATTTAAATTATTTTTCAAATAAGAAATAAATTAGAATTGTTTTGTATTAGAAAATTATGAAATTTTTTTTTTAACAAAGTATCTTTCACCTTCACTATTTGGTACGTTTGTAGAGTATATCTATAAAGTTCGAATTAATGATTTATATATAAAAGGAATATTAATTTAAATTATCGGAAAAAGTCAACGAAAATTTTCGTCGGTTGGGTTTCAGATGCGTATGCTTTTAAATAAGACATTGTTGCACTTTTAAAACTTAGCAATTTGACCGGGCATAATGAGTTTATTAGGATATTTTATGATAGATATTTGGAGAATGCTTTTTTGTCACTGTTTTGAAGACTATTTATCAAAATCGAAGAATTTTTATACTTGAATTTACTTCAACCTGCATAACGTAAAAGAATAATAAAAGACTATATTTCCAAATTCACGAGTTCTTCTTAAAGAAAACTAGATTTTTTTTTCAAGATTGGATTGACTAATTTTTTTTTTTTTAATAATCAATTATACAAATGCAAATTTATTTTTCCTTTTCTGTTTGTGAAGTGTCTTCGAAGAATTCGATCGACGAGAATCGAATTGGTATACTTCATTCAAATTATTGTAAAATTATTTTTCACGTCTATTAAAATTGATGAGTAATAAAATTTATCCATATGATTTCATGATATTTTAGAAATTTAAAATATATGTGAATTATAAAGATGTCAAAGGGAGTCGGAGGTATAGCTTATTATGCAATTTCTACAAGCGTGCGCTCGAACACCAAGGTAGGCAAGGCAAAAAGAGCGAGAATTTAGTTACATAGTATTGCCTAATATTCGCATTAGAAATTGAACTGTTTTTGTTAATAAAATTATAAACAAGTAAAAAATAAATTAGTTTAAAAAATCCATAATTTTTAATACGTCTGCTTTGTATATGTTAATTATTGGTAAATAAATATATTTATCTAAATTCTAACATCTTTCAACTCTCTTAGTTGTGATCATATATGCTTAAACATTTCTGCTAAGCATTTCATTATTATTTTTTCCTCTCATTGGAGAATTTGGTGTCAATTGTCCCCACAGTGCCATGTATGCGGCAATACTTATCAAGTAAGGCAGGATAAATAGTCAAATAACACCGCCGATATTTTACTACGTCAGCAGATCTAATTCTTTAGAAAGTGGATTTTCATACAGGTGATATGGGACGCATTAAAGTCAGCCCGTAACATTCTCTCCGACCATTTTAAATCTGTTTCGTCTTTCAATTTTGAAAGTCCGATAGCGAAGACCTGATCGATATTATCAGAAGCGATCGTTTGTCCAAGTTCGATAGCGAAGGAGATTCCTCCCGAATTACCAGGTTTCAGGACGTGTGTTTTTAACATCGTTAAGAATTATTATAATGAATTAATTATAGAGTTATGAATTATTAAATTCGTCTTGTTGAGGAAGAATATTAAATGGCATAGCCTTCGATACAGTTAATGAAAACACGTGTGGCAATGAACAATAGCTTTACGAGAATTACTAAATTGTACAGACGGATCACATGGGTCGACAATAATCATCCCCTCGACAATTGGGTTAGAGAAGTAAAATGTGTTAGTTTCTGCGATTCTTTAGCCCTGGGCCACATACATAAAAATTTGCATAAGCGTGAAAAATGGAAGAGAGGTATATTGAAGAAAAAATAGAAGGTGGCATTGCTTTTTCATAAAAAAGGAGAGAGAAATATTTAAATCTGAAAGGAATCCGAAGAAATATATGGAAATAAAGTCCATATATTGAAATTTTTTTCAAATTGACAGAAGTTGAAAAAAATCATACGAAGTCGTCTCTCTCTCTCTCTCTCTCTCTCTCTCTCTCTCTCTCTCTCTCTCTCTCTCTCTCTCTCTCTCTCTTCTCTCACTCACTCACTCACTCACTCACTCACCCACTCACTCACTCGTTCTCGAAATTCGATACAAATAAATTATTATAATAAAATTTAATGTTACCTATATGAATATCATTTATCAATCGTTTCAGAGTCAGAAAATTCTATCCGAATTATATTACATCATTCTTCCGACCAATGCAGGCACAATTATGTTTTGTCACCTTTCGCCTCCTTTCTACTATGCCACTTTACTATTTGCTTTTCGATTTGATCAGAATAACGTATCTCATTTAGATAAGAATCACGAAATTCTCAAATAAACGAATAATTACGAATATACAAAAATGTACACATTGTTCGTGAATAACTTATACGTATGGATATTCCTACGGAGCATCGTTCTGTCGAAGAGCCAAATCGATAAACGTGCATCATAGACGTATCATTAGAGAATCGATAAAATTGATAAAAAGTAAGGGCACAAAGAAGGCCTTATTCTTATGAGCTGCATCGAATATAACGATTAAAGATTAACGATGATAATTATTAATTAAATAACGTGCGATTTTTCTTTAACGACTGACTGCTTTGTTCGCTTATCGTTATATTACGAGTATACTAACCATTTTCGCAATATTAGCGTTTTCACAAATTAGTACTTTACGAGGCACTGATGCGGTATTTGTATTTCAACTACGCCATTAAATCGGCGTTTTTGTGTTTTATCCTCTACGTATTTATTTTTAAAATATAATCATTGAACAAATTATATTCAATTATGTTCATCAATTTGCAAATGATTCAAAGTCGAAATATTCATACGTCTTCCAATTGATACACGATCTTTAATAATATAGAAATCAAAGTGAAATAGAAGCTATATATTTTATTTATAAAAAAAATATTCAAATAAAATCAATCAAGAAGGTTCACAGTGTTCATTGGCACTGTACAGAACATTATAGGAAGAGAACGAAATATCCCTTTTCGAAGAGTTTCTTGTACGATTTCAAAACACGACAACAGAGTATTTTTATTGAACCCTACAGTTAAATTATGTATAAAACACATTTATTTGGTGTCCTATTGACTAAAATTTTAATCAATCAAATAAAACTGAATACGAATGTTATTTATAATATTGATTTTTAATAAGCGTGGTAATTATCCAAAATCAAGAAAAGAAATAATAGAACTTAACTATCTACTATTACCTTCAATAATTCATGATTAGGACTTTCATAAATTTTTTCTAAGATTAAAAAAAAAATTGTGCAAAAAGACGATTTAAAATTGTTCAAATTCAAATAGCTTTGAAATGCAGTGCATCGTTCAAAATAAGCTCCATCTTAATAACAGTTCGTGTGCTTTGTTCCTCATTGTCATTATTTAGATTAAGAAAATAATTGTATTTTTCAAGAATGATTTCAAATCGTATTGGGAACCAGGTTCTATGAAATAAATATCAAAATACCGCGATATTACCGCAGATAATAACTTATTAATTAAATGGCAATATATAATTAATATCTCTATTCGAGGCCAATAAGAGAAGCGTTTGAACGGTAATTAGAAGGATCGATGTATAACTGCTTTGATCAATTTCGACAGTAGAACTATAAAGAAAGCTCGTTATCTTCCAGTCGTACGTTAGCAAAGTGGGAGCCGAAATAACAAGAGCCCTTCCAATAAAATCCACCTCTTTGGAAGGATGTACGAGAACTTTTAGAAAAACTTAGACGTCGCATTAACGGGAGTTCTCGAAAACATGGTGAACATTGAATTATTTTACGTTAGCTAAAATTAAATCATATACATAAATAGTATCGTCGGAGGAATATTCGTTTATTATAACGGGTTGTCGAAATGAGGCGTGACCGCCACTATACGCAAGACGTTCCTAATGACGGTATGTTTCAGATTATTATATTTATACATCTGAAGGATATCTACATATTTATATACTCTAGCACAGAAGTTATTGTATGGCGTAGTTGGTGCGTCAATAATAAGTCTTTTGTTACATATCTGGCAGTAGATCAATTAAAATTGTTTAAAATTATTTTCAAATATTTTACACGTATATATTACCATATCATTACGAAATAAAAATTGAAATTAATTTTTGAAATAATTATCAATTGTCAAAATTAGAAGCTTAACCTGAATTTAAATCTCTTATACATGCCATGATAAAATTAGTGCACCGCAACAAAGTTGGCCTATTTTAATAACATAATAGTATAAGGACCACTGTGACAATAAAGCGCCGTTGTGTGACACGGCATGTGCTAGAAATTAATAAACCTCGATATACTTTGCATGTACATACTTACGATCAGCTTTCGATTTAGTGCTCAGCATACTAAATTACAGTGTATTAACTTTGTGCGCTTGTTTTGTCACGCAATGGTAATGAGATAGTGGTCATGGTACTTACATTTAAATAGACCAAATTTTTTCTGATGCATTGACGTCATCGTGGCGTTTAGTTGGGATTTAATTGCGAAATAAATACTCGCTATAAAAAAAATTGTCAACCTAATTTAAATATAAAAGTACAAGAGGATTCGGTTTCTACTTAGCAAGCGCAAAAAAAGAAAGTTTTTCAGAAAAAAATTCGTATCAGCCTTGAGATCGTTGGGATTTAATAAGCCCATACAGATCCTCTTGTAAAGTTTTCGAATATCATGCCAGGATCTTAAATATGGCCTCTATAAATTTTCAATTACGCGTGAAGCTTAAATTCAGAAGTTACGGTAATGCGGTTAACGGCAGGGAAAGATAAAAAAAAAGGTCGTGACTCTGGCGAAAAGTGCACGTCTGTAGAAAGGTCTTGGGACGATCCCTGAACGCAGAGCTATATATATATATATATGTCGTCGGTTATTGATTCTTTTCTCCATATTTTAGTATTATATTCTTTTTATCTATCCCATATAGGACTCTAAGGAAAATTTGACGCACAAGAAAAATTTGGTAAAGATGCTGCAGAAATTGCTTCAAGCCCGTTTATCCTATACGATTTGTCGTCAAAGTAGAGGCTATATGTAATGTGACAGCATAATTTTCACATAGTTTCATAACTGACCGATCATTATAATAATTTATTTATATATTTTAATACATGTAACATTGATTAAATTTATATTTGTCTTCAAATTGGATAAATAAATATACATTTTAAAATAAAAATCCAATGAAATTGATAATCATATCAGTTACTATTCTCTATGATAGTCAGTTTTCTTTTTCAAGTTTTCAACAAACCCAATCATTATGGATTTTTGTATCGCTAATTAAAAATTTTTAAATTGATTTGATAAACTTTTAGGAATTAGAAGTATTTAATATTATTTGT
Organism: Sycobia sp. Sy_11; assembly: GCA_018907035.1. NCBI lineage: Eukaryota > Metazoa > Arthropoda > Insecta > Hymenoptera > Epichrysomallidae > Sycobia > Sycobia sp. Sy_11. The sequence goes on from JACCIC010000001.1 coordinate 2,316,202, forward strand.
TTCATTATACGCACGTAAAAATAATACGTTGCCTTAAAGTGTCATTTAAATTTTCATATTTTTCTTCATTTGAATCAAGGAGCCAAAGGAAATTCATCTAATTATACACTGATATTGTAAAAATATCCAACCCTTTTTTATTTGCCCTTTGGAATGTTATTAAAATTTATTAAAATATCACTTTTTAGATTTTCAATAAAATCTAAATACAATAAAAAAAGAGCAAGGCGGCTTAATATAGTAAACATTGTAAGAACAAGAGGACAGGTAATCCATTAATGAATCCTTATATTAAAGTTACATTTCTCGTTTCAAACTGTCCTTCAAATAAAAGATATTTATCAATAATAATGTCGTTATGAAACAAAAAGAAAGTAATTTAAAAATATATATATAGCATATACGCCTTTATTCGTAGCCGCATCACGCCATTGGGTGAATTTCTAGAAAAGTATTGTATTATAGATGATGGAAGGAGTGGATTTTCTAAAAAAACATAGCTAATAATTGAATATAGATTTAAAAATTATGTTTGCAAAATTTCAAAGCGCTAGGACTATATTTGTGGACTAACTTATAAGATTATCGTCTCAAAACTTAGGCCACAAATCTTCTAGAAACTTTATTATCATGTGCATTGCATCAGATACGAATCAGATCTAGAATCCGAAATTTTTAATACGAAATTCATTATTTTGTAGCTTATAAATTTGCAGGTTTTTTGTACATAACTAACAATATATAAATAATCTAAAAAACGGTCAACTTTTGTATAAGAATATAATTATACGTATATGTATATTTATGTGTGTATGTGTGTGTATATATATATATATATATATATATATATATATACATATATATATATATATATATATATATATATATATATAGATAGATCAATGTAAAGCTGGTATAATAAGATATGAACTAGTTGATGGCGATAAATGAATTGGATTGAAAATTTGAAAGAGACAAAACTTGGTTATCAAGTTATTAAATAAATATATTTTTTACATTGTGCCCTTCGTGTATATCGTTATATACATTTATATTTAATAATACTTATATGTCTATTAATTTAATTTCAAGTTCAAATTTTCTATACAATCAGTAACTTATACAAGAGATCTTATATTAACGCTTCAGACGGGTAAATTTAATATTTATGTATGTAATTGCCATTAGGCCATATTTTCCAGTGGTATTTATACAAAGTGTCGAGGGTTCGGCGAATTTTAATATTCCTTTCCACTCAATTTTGACAAACGCATATGTTCTATCTGAAGAAAATGGAGACTTCAATATTTTAAGGAGGCTTGCGGGCGCAGCGTCATAGCTCCGAACTCTTATTGGAAAATAATAAAACGAGGGCTGCTTTTGCTACAAGTGCCTTCTCGAATATAAAGCGATATAGAACGACTCTGCGACGGTGTGTTTAGCACGATTTTAACCGACGCCCGCGCCAGTGACTTTTTCAACATTAGAGCGTCCCGCTCTTCGCTCGAGATTATGATTTTCTTATAACGTGGCGTCCAGAAACTCGGCGAAGTTGATGATTAATTCATTAATCGCGTGCTTGATAAAAATCGTCTCATACAGTTCCATATCTCACGTTGCGATTGCCGCGGCTTAATTATATCGATTGCACCGTCGCCCCATTTTCTTGATTTGAATAAATATGTACAGATAGATGATAAAAATGAAAGCGAGAGTGCGCACATATCGTTTCCTCCTTTTAAAAGCAATGGAATATCAATAGATATCCTCTGTATACTTTTATTGTTCACAATGGTAATAAGAAATATATACACACATACACACACACACACACACACACACACACACACACACACACACACACACACACACACACACACACATATATTTGTATGTATGTATGTTAATCTGTATATAATTTAGTTTCAAAACAAAAAATTGGGGACAACGAATAATTTCAGGGGGCAAAAAAACTTTACCAACCCTCATGCTTAGACACCAGACTAAACTGAAGGTTTTCGATACGATGAGAATGAATCTGATCTCAAAAATTTAAAAAATTCATCTATCGAGTTTGGTTTACGATATCGTCTAATCTGAAAGCGCACAAAAAATACATTTTGAGTTACAATTTCAGATTAAGTAGTATCGTAAATAAATTTTTTCATATAAAACTAGGAAAGGATAATTATAAAATTTTTTGTTTTTTGTTGTAACGTTGTATTTTTAAATTTTTACATTGTTAAATTTAATTATAACTGACAATGTGTATATCGAATTACATTACATTATCACATGATTCGCAAACGTAGAAATATTATAATGCAATATTTTAGCAGAAAAGAGATATTGAAGCCAAATTGGGTGGCATTTTATAAGGGAGCAAATTTATACATCAATTATCAATATTTGTAATTTTTTTATAAAAAAAAAAATTATTTTGGAGACTACATGTGTAATCGACAGACCAATTCTGAAACCAAATTTGTACTCGGTAGGCGAAGTTCTTTGGAAAAAGTATAAAGTCAAATTTCGGAGCTTGATTTTTGCCGCCCTGCTATGCGTTATCTTCCGTTAAGGAAACTTAATTTTATTCTTGTCGAATGAAAACAAAAATATTTTTGTACCTGTCGAGCCCATAATCGGGAAAAAGAGAGATAAAAAAGGATGGTTCTAGTGCAGTAATGTGTAAGAGAATCCAGAATGGAGAGAGTGAGGATAAGAGAATGAGATATGTATGGAACTATTTCATACTAGAAAACGCTCGAAAAGATATATATATACATATAAGACAGAGATAATGAAGCAAAAAACTTCCGTAGAAACAGTTGTGTTCAAGCACGAACACTAACTCTGCGCCATACTACTCGTGGCAGTTCCACTAACTTGGGGCTACACAAATTGTAATGTCATTATCGAGCTTTATTGAGCTTTATCGATACTTTAGTAAATTACTCATTGAAAAACGTTCTGTATAAAAATATACCATTAATTGTATAAGGAATTAATTTAGTATAATTTTATTGCCATTATAATTATATTACTTTATAATGCAATTGTATTTTTAACAAGCAGATTTTTCCCTTCGCTAACTATATATTCATTGTAATTTTCACATTTTGAATTCTATGAAGGTTATACAAATAAGGACAGTTTGACTCTCATTCTAATTTTATTAATTTGCAAAACAATTACACTGATTTGTAAAAAGAATGTATGAACTATATAAATATATATTGATTGAGTGAACTACAATCAATGTAAATAAAAATTTGGCATGTGTATGTATATTGATATATACAAAATAATTTATAATATATACTTTGGACGTAAAAAAGATTAATAAAGTGTTTTCTAGGTATTTTAAATATATTTGTTTATTACAATTTCGAATATAAATTTATTCGAATATCGATGTATGAGAAATTTCGTGAATCAAACCATGTAGAGAAGGTATTATGATGTTATATAAATTTAAATTTATATAAAACATCACTTTTAATGGGCAGTAAAATTTTTATGAAGTTAACTTACGAAAAATTGTGCCTGCCATTCGAACCTTGGGTGCCTATATTAATATTAAATATTTATCACGAACCTATGCAAGCGTATGCTAGCGTATTTGTTTTTTTTACCGTCTAAAGTTCCCGGATTCACCACGGCAGCGCTGCACTTACTGTCGTGCACATGTCGCATAGGAATAGGATGAGGATATTACAAGGGCAGGCGAGAAGGATAGGGCGCGCCTCGTACACATACAAAATATAAAAAGCAGATGACAATCGATGGTAAAAATGTTCGGCTTAATAGTGATCGGCATGTCGCAAACTTATTTTCTCCATTTTATTCGTATTTCTGTTTTATAATTGATGTTTTTGTTAGCTGTAAAATTATGACGACTTCTTCGAGAAATTCGAGAAAAAATACTATGAACTCGGTCGTCGCATTTTGAGCTATTTAATATGTATTGATTATTGTATACGGTACATTATATTAATTCCTATACCGGACAAAAAAGGTAAGAACGTATTACTTAAAAATTACGATTTTATAACTATTCTGCGGAAAAAATTTAAGTATCGACGAGAAATTATTACTACTGAACCTACTAGCGGTAATAACACATATGAGCCGTCAAGCTGTTGTGCACAACTTTATCAAAAATGTAAAGTATTTTAATAGAAGTATCTACAGGCTTCCTCCTTCTGATCTTGCAAAGAGCTGTGAGGAATTATAAATCAGAGTTTGGGTTCAAATTAGAAAGACGTAACTCTGATTACCTCTCGTATCAATTCCAGAACGAGCTGTACAAAGTGTTAAGTTACAACGCAAACGGCACGAAAAAAGGACTCGGAAAGCTTTCTGAGAGGAGTTCAAAAAAGGACAGGAACATTTTTGAAAGAATTCAATGAAAGGATTTAAAAAGCTTCATTGGTATGTTCGCTTTTTGCTACCAGAAAAAATTCTAGTATATTCTTTCAAAAGCTTTTCATTGAAAGCCTGTAATGAAAGTAAGAATATTACGATTATTCATTCAAAAAATTTTGGTGAAAGTTTTTTGTCGTCTCTCTCTCTCTCTATGTTTTACTATTCATTTACTATTTATTACACAAATATCTGCTACACAAACCTCAATAATCATTATCTCCCTTAAAATTTCGTAACCATTTTTATTGGATTCTCGCAACTTCAAAAATATATCACATGATATTCTGTTTGCTCGTGATGTTCAAGAATGACATATTCGAAGCAGTGATGAATGATTGTCTTTTGTTTAAAAATAAGATTTATTTTTCAACTTTTAATTATTTCACTGAATATTTATTTTGATTTAGTTTATCTGTGTTGTTCAAGGCCTGCGCAATAAAAAACTAGTACTAAATTACTTTACCACGTCATGCTTCGTTTTTCTGAATTCTTAACATATTATAGTTTAAAATCATTTTAAAATTATATTTAAAATTATCAATATTATAGTTTTTATTATTAAGTTTTCTATTTTTTATGTTATTACATACTACTAAATTGTTGTACCATGTATTAAGTTGAACTCTCGTCACATCTATAGGCGTTTTACCCCACGATAAAATAAATATGAATCTAATATATCTTCCTCTCTGTCTCTTTCTCTTTTTCTCTCTCACTAATTCAAAATTTCTAGTTTTCAAAGAAGTTATTATAGATCTAGGGAATTTCTTTATGAAACTAATATACCTTTATAATACGGCTGCCTTAATTCCCACAAACTTCATAAGTTACATTTTGAATGTAATTGAAATTGCCCTCCTCAATCTGGACCAAATTAGTCATCCGTATCTGATGACCTTTCCTTGTTAAAGTAAATGTTTGTTTCTTACTCATAATATTTACTTAATTAATTAGCGGGTCTTATTTCTATAATTAAAAATAATCGCAATTATATATTATGAAAAAAAATCGAGCACAGCTATTCATTTTAATTTTGTGCACAAAAGAAAAATTGATAGTTCTTAATAAAATAAATAAATTCGTATTTCTAAAATAATGAAACTTTTTATTTTTTATTTTTTACTTTTTATTTGTTATAGTTTTTAAAAAAATAAAGTTTAATCCTAATTTTAACGAATTTGATATTCTATAAATCAGAAATTTCTCCTTTAAAATTAGTTCAAATCTTTATTTCTATGATACATCTTTCAAAAATGATACAACTATTCATATTTCTCGATAGTACCATAATGTAAAATCATGTTCGATCCGTCGTATATATTGGTAAAAACTTTAAAAGCATTACGTCCTTGAAACTTGCTTGCATTGAGCAACCTTTCGAACTGAAACTGACCAGCATCCGGATAATCATACGTTCCCTGTTATAAAGATATAAAGTACAAAGTGCAAAATTTTTTTAAGCAAAATTAATTGCAATAAAACGGTGTATTAAGGAGATGTCGGAGAAAAAATTTACGGTTGTAATACGAAGTTGTAAAATACGACGCGATGTGGTAAACAACATGGGACGTAAAGTAATACGTACCACAAATGATACAAGGACCGCATTATAAAATAAAGCATATTTTTCACGATTAATCCATTTTAAATAAATAATGATATTTTTTAAATATTTAATATCAATGATAATTTTTAAGGATAATAATCTTTTTAACGATTAATCCATTGTAAATAAGTAATAATGTGCAAACGACTTTAATTTGTGCTGAACAAAAATTCAACCCGAGAGTTGGGAAATACTGTTCAAAGTGGAACAGCCATTTTGCTGTACACGAACCGTCGCGAGCTCTTCGACATTAACTTAATTCGTAAGTATAATATATAGAACATTCTTCAAAGATTATTAATTTTACCACTGTTGGACACTTGCCACCTTTACTCATGTCGAGTATGTAGTCTGGCAGATACTCGTAATTTTTGTCATCCGCGCCACAAATAGTTACGTTAGATTTGAACAAGACAACTGGTGCAACGTCAGTGTTAAGCTGACTCAACTGCGTTACTAGCTGCAATGGTTTTAAAACTTAAAGTGCTCTTTTATTTAATACACATTAACAGAAATTGTTGCTTACTTACGAAAGTTTTGGATGGAAAATCTTTTGTTAATTTCAAACTTATATGTAAACTGCCGTTTTCCGCAACCAATACTTTGCCAGAACCTTCCTCAATGTAACTAGAATTGAAGGAAGGATTCACTACGTTTGTCACTATTAACTGATAAGAATATATAATTAATTAAGTGAAATTATATATATTTTTATTATTTTAAACAATTAAATAAAACTTTCAAGTAAATTTAATCCGATCCTTCAGGGTATTTTGTTCAATATATGTATACAAATGTCAACGGTTCAAAAAAGGCAATATGATGTGACAATTAGTTTACTATTACAGTGAAATAATTTTTACAATATATAGTTTAATTTAATACCATTACTTAATTTTTATTCTAAAGTATCCAACTATTAATCAAATGAAATTAATCACCAAATGTATACATAGAATATAATGATTTTGGTAAATATAAGACTCACTTTTCCAGCAGATGTTATTCTGATTATGAAAATAATCGGAATTAATAGTACACAAATCATAGATCCACTTGTCATTTTAATCCTGTACATTGCGTACGAGAAATAATTTCCTTCGATTGGGGTATTAAATATTGGAATGGAGTATAATTTTAAAACAAACTGAATTCAAAGTGAAAAATAAAGAAAGATCACGTCAAGCTTGCGCAACCATTAACATTTGAAAATATTAATGTAGAATTTTATATTTCGATGGAAATATATATACAAGTAAATATCGCGAATACGTCTTTGCAATATCGTGACTACCTATCAGGAACACGATTAGTACATCGATAATCTAGAAGCAATATACATTTTCATCACGAAAACATTGTTTTCGAAAATATCGAAGGCAAACATTTTTCATTATTTTCAACAAAATTATTATAAAGCCAAGTAAATTCATACGCAAAACTATAAAGAAAAAAAAGACTGTTTGCACCATCGACAATTCAACTTATAAGAGGATTTTTGTTCTCTTGTTATTATAGAGAATTTATATTTTTAGAAATATTTACATGTTCACAAACTTTGAGAAATCTTATGAGGGGAGGGAAAGTATAGATAACGGATTTAATTCATATTGAACCAAGTGACTTCGATTATCTCTAAAAAGATCCCTGCAAAGTTTGAGAGATATAACGCTACTCTTACTCCCAAAATATAGTATTTTTGTATTTAAAATTAGTACTTCTTTTTGATACAATTAGAACTTTCCTTTTAATGAAAATGTAGACTTATTCCCTTACGGCCTCATAGTATTAACCATGTGCAAACAATCAGTTTTTCTTTTTCATTTGCCTTAGTAGAATATTTCTTTCGCTTTATAATAACTTTGTGCAAAAGCAAAAAAGAATTTTTGCATTCAATATTATTAGAAAGATATTTCTACAATGAAAATATTATTTCCAGTTACTTCTAGCGCAAATAATGAAGAATGTTTTTACTATATTGTACAGGCATCAATGTCATTCTTACGGTGATAATTATAGCACAGCTGAGAACTTATGTTGATTAAGAAAGAAAGTATCATGAAGCCCTCGGTGTAACATCGATCAGGACAGTCAATATTTTTTGCAGAAGTTTCCATAATTCGTAAAACAGCTCTGTCAAGGTGACTTATCTAGTCACGTTTAGCTGCAGAACGTCAATCAAGTGTTTATGTCATTTTCATAATATTTCTTTTACGAACTATGCTATAATACTTGGACTTTCTCATCGTTATCAAGATCTAACCATCCGACCAGGGTCGGTATTTTACAACTTAAATTGATGGAAATCAGAGGAAGTCGGAGAGGGTCTTGGATCAGAAAAAATGTCGATATCGAGATGGTTTGGTCCTCCAAAATCTAACTTTTTTGCAATTTTGTTCCTTTAACTCCTGTATGACTCTTGATCTAGGTGCAAGATTTCGAATAGTCAAGGAGCATAACTCACTCCCACTCAATAATAAATGCTCAAGAATGAATAGATTTATTATAATTGAGATATTTATTTGTCAAATATAATAGTAAAAATGAAAAAAGCGAGGACACACTCCCGCTACCCGTACCCTATAGAGGGTAGAGGTTGAAAGAGAGAAGGAGAGGAAACTCCGCTGAAATCGTGCTCAATTACACGGCAGGACTTCGCGCCAGAATTGACCACAAGGCGATGACACCCTGTGAGATTGCTCGTTCAATAGAATGCATTTGAAGAAAAGCGAGTGGTGGTATGTAGCGAGCCTGGAGAGTGGGGAACGTTAAATCTCTGCTCCCCCGCTCTTGCTTCTTTTCTTCTCCTCACTCGCTTTGGCTTTTGCTTTCTCCACCCCCCCCCTCTCTCTCTCTCTCTCTATCACTCTATCTCTCTGTTGCACACAGAAACATCGAGGGATTTCCAATGGAGTAGCGTGTAAAGCGAGCGCAGTTTCCACTCCTTCTCTGTACCCTCTATACTACACCCTCTGCCTTTCTAACCAACACATCTTTAAGCGACAATGCGTTTTGTATATGCTATATCGCTATCTCATTCTATCTTAATGTATATATAAATATTCCGCGAATATGTTCATGTGTCTTGTCAAAATTAATTAAAAACTTTTTCCTATGCTTTATTATTACTATATATACAATTGCAGAAAATGTATGTGTTTTTGAATATTTTATACATCACATACGTTGTTTTATATATAAAACAACTTTTTAGTTAATAATTTCAGTGGAAAATGATTCTTTAACTCCGATATCATATATATACTTTGAAAAAATGCCAGTAGAACAAAGTTGAATCTTTTTTCATGATTTGAAAATTCGACGTTTCAGTATAAAACTAAATAATTCTCAAACTCGACTTCGTAACGCTATCGTGCCACTTGATTTTAAACACGCGTGTTTAAAAAACAGCATTATACTGCCTGAGGTGTACAATTGCATTTTGCACTTTATGTTGTCAACATGAGTATTTTTTCTCATTTATTTTATGTCTGCTAATAAAAAGGTATATGAATCTTTTTTCCATTTTGTCTTATGTTATTTATTATCTCAGTATAAGACAATGCTAAGGTCCGGACAACAAATTTAGTAAATAAAATCGTCCATTGTTTTGTCAAATTACATGTTCTTGAAGAAAAAAATTTATTTATTTTTAGACTCCGATAACTGTGAAAATCTTCATTTCTATAATTAATAATAATGGCAATTGTCGTAGACATTATCATTAATAGCAGTAATTATCATTTACATCCGTAAAGGTAAGATAGTATCATAAGGTCGTATGCTCCAATTCCTCGAACGACCGCACGAATACAAAAAGCTTACAATAAAGTTACTTCAAAGTATAGCATAAGTACATCAGAAGTAGTTGCAGGTTGGTACAGATTTATTTCTAAAACTGTGATTTTTTGCAACATATCATATGTAAAAAATTGTTATTATTCACTACGTATTTTATGCAAGCAATTATATATTTGCCCTTATCAATTTATCGGGATGTAAAGGCTGTGAGTCGAACTAATTTAACAAATAAATAAATAAAAAACTGAAATCTTTACAGATTGAGCGCAAAACAAATTGAAAAAGTTCCTCGACAAAATTTCATAAACGAAAAACTAAAATCTTAATTGAAAAGCTTCCACGCATTTCGCTTGTAATAACGAATTCCGCCGCGAATGTATATTATATATATATATATATATATATATATATATATATATATAAGTACTTTTCGCATATTAGGCTGAGCTCCCATTATACGGAACATCGCCACCATCTCCCTTCCTCGATTCCCCGACTGCGTAGATGTATATATACCACGACAATTAGTTTTGAAACTTCTTGCGACCCTTTTTCGTATAATATCAAAGATAATCGTGTGGCTTTAAACGTCGCGCGCAGAGTACTTGTTATTAGTTAAAGTGTGAGCATCTGCGTGGAAGTAAAAGCGACGTTGGGGGGAGGAGGGTCAACGACACGATAAGTTTTCTTGCAGATAAATTAAAATATTTTTTAGCACTGTCTGCTATATATATTAGATTATAGTAATATACAGTAGTTTGATTCCAATCACATACAAGCTAAAATTTTATATTCCTAATTTTGTTTTGAAATACTGTCTGCTCGAATAGTAGAAAGCTTTAATTTTTTTTCTCATAAAACACAATATTTCCTCGATATAAATCTATCGACCTATTTAAGTACGAGACACTATTAAAAATGCCACATTTCTTATAACTATAACATTTCAAAAATTAAATTTTATTCAAGCATTGTGCATATATCTTATCGCTAATTAACTCCTCTATTATTTTAGTAGTATAAATAGAATGGCGTGAAGTAATGCTAAAAAAAAAATTTGTTTTGTCAGACGGTGTAAAATTACGTTAAAAATTATTAAGTAGCAACTAAAAATTACGTGTCAAATTTCAAATTTTACATATAATATAAGAGACAATTCTTTTTCACGTCAGATAGATGGGCTACTGCTTTTTAATTGGTTACAATAGTTATGTTCGTCGCAAAACTTAATAATAAGACGTATAAGCAATCACCTTGAGACCAGTCTAATGATGTTAACAAAAATAAAATATCAGGATAAATTGGTATGACATAACATTGATTTTTAGTTGTATACGTAACGTTTCGTCAGCTTTTCCGGTTAAAGTTGTAAAAGATTCGATTCTAATGCGATTTCCCGTTTTTACAGTGTTGCTCAAAGAAGTCAACGAATAATTGACGAAACGTTGAAATCAAAAATGGGTGTCATTTTCTGCCAATTATGTCCTGTCCTGGACCAAAAAAAATATACTTTTAATTCTTTGTTATACTACCAAGGAAAATAACATTTAATCAACTAGTTTTAATGAAAAATATATTTCATTTACGGAATTAAGTAAAATTATATATATAAATTCATGTTAGATAAGTTAGATAAGTCATGTTTTTTTAATTGAACTTACTTCGTTATTTGAACTGCTCAATTTCCATTAATTCGTATACGAGGAATCTTAGAAAGCGGAATTACGGGACTGAAGGGGTTGATAATCATCCAAGTTAGATCTTCAAATAACATTCAAGATCTCGATCAATGTGAAATCGAAGATCTAATAATAACTCTGGAGAATATTTCTTAGCCTTTTTGTACGATATAATTTGTTATCATTTTTATTACGTCAAATTTTCAAATACTCAAGCCGCACTGGCATAACGTAATCGTAACCTGTGTGCGTTAGCAACGCGTGTACTCTTTCGTCTAGCTTCATATTTTTAAACTTTTAATTGCCTCATTAGCGCTAGGCACCTTTTTTTAAACGAATTAGATCATTTATCCAGTCGGCTCGAGGAGATGTTGACTGTATTATATATATCGTGTCTAGTTTAGTGTCTGGAAACTATACATATAAGTTTGTTTTAATAGATATTTCGAAATAACTATCGCGGTGGAATATATTTGTATTATATAGATCTAGATAATGAAAAATCGGCAAATCTACTAAGGGAATATTTATGTTGCAACATGCTACATGTGATGTTGTATGTGATTGGTTAGATTTGATATACGGGGTGTCCTAGCTGAACTTACACACTCGAGTATCTTGAAAACTCAAAATAACATTCCTCAATCGTTAACCTTATCCCAGTTTATCAACGATAGAAAATTCTCGAGAGAAACAGAACTACCTAAAACTGGACATTTGGAAAATGTTATTGAAAAAACTGAACATCTCTTCTCAGTTCAATAGGTCGAGTTCTCTATAACCGTTTCATAAATTTTAAAAAACAAAGCGCCAAAAAACGGAGCATTTAATGATTTTTCTAAAAACCTAATTAAAAATTCATAACAACGAACGATGCATATCGATAATGAACTGAAAATTATAAATATAGCCTTAGAACTCGTAAACAAGCTGTAAAAAGCAAATGAATTCCAGTTTCTAGTCGAGATCGCTCATTGAATCTAATTTCAAAAAGCAATAGCCTGCAAAACATCTTGATAGAGCGAAAAATACACATATGTAGATGCTTACAATAGAATAATCATCGATATCTTACGAACTACGCAAGACCGATTACGATGGAACAAAGCTTAACAAAGTTTTTTCCAATATTACAAAAAGTTAAGTAGTTTGAAAATAGAGGAGTATGTTTATTAAGTTATATCTCTATACACCCCCCTTTGCTTTGCTCATTAGGAAAAGTGTTGAAAATTAAGCCTTGCTCTTCCTGTTTATACCGTTTTCAGAATATATGAACCCGATTCTATTAGTAGGAATTACAATTCAACCCAGCCGAATAGTTTCGATTAGTGTTCTGATTTTCATGAGATCAATGTAAAAATTCGTTAATGAAAAGAAGATGTGACAGCGTTGTCGATGTCTCTGTTCCTTCCCGCGATAATATAACGCACAACTGCTGCTAGACCTCAAAGGCACAAATACTTGGCCTGAAACTATTTATTCTTTCCGTCCAAGTTCGCTTTGTATTTTGCAACCTGGGGATACTCAGTCAACGGTAGGGTATACTTTATAGCTATATACCGCTAAATATTGTACCAATTCTCACACTACACATATAAACTACTAGAAACTTTCCTGCACACGAGCCTTAAGAATCACATACTTCAATGCCAGTGTGGAATTGGTCCTTTAATTGGTTTGTTTTAAATGATTGTCCAAGCATCATCGCTTCGTTGCAGTTGAACAGAAAAAAAATAAGTACCATTATTCTTACTTGTTACCACCTTCTTACTTGTTTTCGAAGTGACATATTGTGACGAATATTGCATTATTTAATAAATGCAAAGGTTGAATAATATCTCGTTAGATTATTTGAGCCTTATCGAAATAATTAAACAAAAAACGAATACCTATAAAAATATAATCCGATCATTCAGTTGGTTTGATTATGGTCTATGTCATTGTTGTTTACAACGGACTGCGTGGCAAATGATTTATGAGTTTATTGTTTAGATGCCTGAAGTTTTTCGTATAGGTCTTTAGTTTCATACAAGAATAAGGAGTTTTCAATTTCGAATACTGTAGTTAGTCCTTAGTCGTTCCTGAACTGATGCTATACTACTAGAAAGTGAATTAAAACGAACAGATGATGTAAAGCACAATACTTTATTTGACAAAATATTCAATTGTTAAAATTGATTAGAATGCAGATACAGGCTTTAACTTAAATCTCTCTATAAACTGGTCGCCTTGAAAACTTTCTGCTACTTCCCTTCCGCCTCAACGCCATTAATTCATTATAGCGACCGATGCAGACGATCATCGAGATCTGAAGACCACCATAAAGTGTCAATTTATTGTACAATGGGCATTCCTTCCTTCTCACTCACTATGCGCATCGAGTTTTTTTTTTAAACAATCTCGAAGTTTAAAGGTCCGTCGAGGCACGCGTTCATTTAACGAGCACGGAACGAGCCTATATCTATACATAAACACTTTTAACTGTGGCTCGTAAGTATACTTCGACATTGTCCCTCTAAGTGTTGGATAATGCGTCCTTTGAAATTGTATAAAAGCTCTAATAATAATTGCCGGTCGCCCAGATGAATATCGTCTCAAAGACATAATATACATTATATATATAGTGTCGCGAATCCGTCGCAATGGCGGACAATTTCAGAGAAGCAATTCTATCTCAATCGGGCCACCTAAATCTGTTGTAAATCGACTTTATTATTTTCTCTAAATTTTACACAGATTATCTTTGGCATGTATACATTCATCTCAAAATTTTTCATAATTACTTTTTTTTCGTTAAAAAATGGTGGACGAAAATATTTCAAAAAACATGATTCGGTAATTCGGTAATCTCATTTCCGTACTTTCTCGAATTTACCTGTGCGACTACTAAAACACGAATACGTGCAAAATTCATTGAATAATATATATATATATATATATATATATATATATATATATATATATATATATATATATAAAGGATAAGGAAAGACGCCTATGGTTTGCAGTAAACTATTGGTCGGACGTAGTATTGCTTATACATGTGTATGTATGTATGTATGTAACTATATATAACTAATGGTTTAATACGACTAATGCATCGGTGGAAAAAAGGGGGCAGCCAGCGTGACAGTGCGTCGCTATAAACGGTAAGGTGGCTTTTGCCGCGTGATCGCCTGACTATCCGTTTTAATAACGAGCGTGCGACATACACAATTAGCGAATATTATACGAAGTGCACGAACGTACTTTGTATTGCTCAAGACCCCACGGTCGAGCGAGTAGAGAATGATATAGAGAGCTATACTAAGGATTGATTGACAGTTTGAATTTTAAATGCTTAATGTCGATGATTATTTAACGATTAAATATATCTTATCGAACGAGTTTGTTTAATTAAGAACTGAATAAAGCGATGTAATATAGTTGGTTTTCTACATAAGTATAAGAACTGTTATCATCAGGGTAGGCAAATAATGATATACAGTGATTTTTATTCAAAAATTGCTATAGTTCAACTAACACACCCATATAATTATATTATTGCATATAGTTATAATACATAAAAACCCATAAAATTCTTATAATCACTCAAAACAGGTATAGTCAAATACAAGAAATACAATCTTTCAGAGAAGATGAACTAAGAATAACTTTTACTTGAAACTGATATATTTGACTAAAAATACAAACAAAGCGTATATTCCGTAGTTCGCCATACAGAATGTATTAGATGGAAAGTTTGATACCAGATTCACATTTATAATTTTACTTTAAGGTTCAAATTACAGGTTCTTACTTGCATTATTTTGACAGATTTGGGGCGAGTGTGACAGAGGAGAACATAACAGTTATTTAGAGAGTTAAATGACACGAGGTAAATAAGTAATTTACACACTACTGTTGAACGATATTTTACATTACTACAGCCTCAAAATCGTACATTAATTTATGACGTTGAGCAATCGCCCATCATGTTGATTAAGGTATATATTCAATAGGAAGAAGAGTATAATGCAGCCAACCAAAATTCGAAATTGATCCACTGTTTTATGCAGCCAGCTAACAACATCAGGCCAACGCTGTATAGTAAGCTTCGACTCGAAGCCATATGGATTACAATCATCCCTCAACACATCAAATCCTGCCTAACACCTTCGGGCGCGTCTGCAGGGGCAGGTGGACTGACCGTGAGTTACAGCCTATACCCATCGGTATCTAAGGCGCAAGTTAGACCGTCTCGTTAGTATTACTTAGTACTCAGGATTGATGCCACTATCGATCAACAACGTGCCATGAGAAGGTAAGTTGACGGCTGCTGCAACAACACCGTCTTCCTTGACGCGTTAACAAGCTACTTATCCCAGTCGTCGGCCATTATACGTTGTCACCATCGACATCACGAAGTCCTTCGACAAGCGTCGAACATCCTACGCGGCTAGCTACATCTAAAATAATTGGTGTACGATCTGAGCTCATCGAATACCTCCAGAAGTATTACGCCAAAGATTGAACTATGGAATTCTGCACGCCTGAAGATTAGCAGAGGACTTAAGCAGAGAGATCCGCGCTGCCCGGTCATCTTCAACATCATCATGGACCTCGTACTCCAATCACTACCTCAGGAATCAGGTGCGGGATTCAGCAGCACTTCTGTCTATGGTATTTCTAGACTTGTTTGCAGACTTACTATCTGCACTATACGATTTGCTCCAAACCACGGCCATTTATCTTCAGAGCTTTGGGATGCTCGTTAATACCAAGAATTCCTACACTCAGTCTCTCTCTCTCTCTCTCTCTCTCTCTCTCTCTCTCTCTCTCTCTCTCTCGCTCGCTCGCTCTATCTATCTATCTATCTATCTATCTATCTATCTGCCTTCCTCCCTCTTCGGAAAGAATTGAAAGACGGTCGTGGACGCAAGTAGAACCTTCAAGATCTATGGTCAACCCGTGCAAGCCATGAACCGCTATGAAGCCGTGAGACCGAACGTCTCTATAGATAAATAGAGGGAGTTTCACTTGAGAACTCAGACTCGGCAACCGGTCAACATCAACGAGTTACCGACGATACTTGACTCTTATCGGGACATGACTACATATCTTGTCACAAAATCAGGATCTATGCTCTACTCTCCCATTCTCGCAGATTTAGGGACAAGAGTGATGATAAATGGTGCCGAATGGACTACGTACTTGCAAAAACTAACAATTATATCCTGCAAGTGTGGTCGTAACCATAACACCAGTATCAGACGGCATAATCTCTAAGGTCGCTTCATTGCCTACAATCTCGATCAGATGGAATTCGCAGTGATAGAAGAATCTCATATACAGACTACCGAGAGACTTTGCAAGCCAGATCTATTTAACGTTATGATGCTCAGAGAGAGAGAGAGAGAGAGAGAGAGAGAGAGAGAGAGAGAGAGACGGAGAAAGAGGGAGCTTGTATCCCTAGGGTGAGAAAGAACTTCAACAGCCTGAACATCAATGACATTGTTAAGAATTCTAACTTGTTGAAAACTGTTGGTATAGCGTCTCTTCCACAATGTCCTTCATTAATCATCAATTGTCATGATGCTGCGCTGATCTCCACTCGAGTCTTCATAGGCGGAAGGATTTCCTTCGCCACCTTCAAACCAAGAGCTTATTTATAGACAAGTGTTGTTTATAATTTCCGCACCTAATATCAGTAGTAATAAATATCATTGATGAAATAATTATATTTATATTAATTTTATTGTAAATAATGAATAGGAACATTTTAATGATTGTGTGTTTATTAGTTTAATCTACAAGAGATCCAAAATCAGTTTAATCAAAATGAAAATTTCAAATTTCAAAACTTTATACGTTGTAAATAGTGTAAGTAAGACTAAGCAAAAAAGACTTGATTAACGCAAGTTACATTAACATTCCTATTATAAATACATATATATAAGGTATAAATATATGATTAATACTTGTCTAAAGTTGCAGGATTTTAGGTATGGATTTTACACACAACTAATGGTGAAAAAATAATCCGCCTAATTAACAATTGTTTGCACTTGTAATATATAGAAATATCACAGCCCTTTTTATAGAAATCTTGTCTCTATTCGCAACATATGTGGGTCTCAACGAAAAATGTGATATGAGCTAGGTAATTTTGCTCAACATAGATCTACTTGTTAACTCGCACTGTCAAGCCTTGATAATGGAAGAAGGTTTGTCCGTTGAGAAAGTCAGATAGCGGCATGCGTAAGCAATGGGGGTGGATGCGTGAATGTGACCAGCCTCAGATAAGATTACGAATTAAATGGTTTTCTGAACAATCGTTGTGCAATCTCCCACAAATTTTTACAGATTTTAAATACTGTTCAGTAAAAGTTTTTCACCAGTTCATTGTCTTTTATGTACTTATTGTATTCTGTTAATTTTTTATTAAATGAATTAATTCACATAAAAAATGAAAACATAAACATAACTTCTTATTTAGTCATTTTGCGAGTCATGCACAATTGACATAAAAAACCACATACAAAAGGCGAATATTATAAATATTGTTTATCACAAATGCATGTTATGTAAAGCTGTTTCTCTATTTCTTACAGACCCTGTTATTTATTGAAAATGGAAACGGTTATAAAGCATTATGTATACAAAAGAAGTGTTTATATGTTTTAAATATATTTTCTATTTTACATCAATATTTTGTCTTATATAAAATATAAATCAGAAATAACTGACCTTATTTCCGAGAGAGTACGCATTATATTTATACGTTACTTCTTATTTTATATTTCAAATAATGTTCGCAATATTGATAATTTTAACAGAATGTATTAAAGAATAATTATTAAATGTTAATGTTACATTTTAACGTTTTTTATTCTTGAATTCTATTCTTTCTTAATCAAGGAAGTCAAGCGTATCATAGCAAGTCTCAATGCTATATAAATTATTATACGAAATTCTAAATATTATCTAAGAATGACCAAAGTGTGTAATATATAATCTAATTTTTTTTTAATTATTTGTGATATATAGATATATGTGCGGAATATAGATTTTAGAAGTATATGTTTTACAAAAAGCTCATATTTCGGGTCTAATAGCTCTTTCCAAACTAATTTTATTCTATATTGACGAGAATATAGATCACAGTGTCGTGTTATATATAGGTAAGTCTAGTTATATCTCATATTTTTCGGGAAATAATTTCAACTAGCGCAAACAAGCAAAGATCCACATTTCCACATAAATATCGACGCAGCAGAGCACTGGACTCCCTCATATATATATATGTATATGGATACTAGGCAAGCTCGTCAACGTGCCATACGCAACTTTCACAAACTATATATATCAACCCCAATAAATGAGAAAAGTTTGCGTCCTGACGATGAGAGGGGAGGGTGAGATTTGATATTAGCTACCTTTCCCGCTGCGCTTATAACCGCATGCAGAGATGAAATGAACGAAGAAAAAAAAAATATATATATATATATATATATTTTTTTTTTGCACGACAAAGTAACGCGACCGGTCATAAAATAAATTTCATAAGCAGCCCCCGTGCGACAGTGCACCACCGGCCGTAGTTGCGCGATCTCCCCAGACGTTACTCCGTGCAGAATGGCGTGCAAGGAAGGCTGCGGGGGGAGAGGGGGGGGCAGAGGAGTTATAGCGGCCAACTTGTTGCGGGATCCGGTGGCCAGCGCGAGCGCGCGACCGCGAGAGAGCCCCAATTAATAGGGGCGACACACGGAGGGGCTGAGATATGCGCAGCGGAGAGCGGAGGCTCCGGCAAAATACAAGTGCAGGGTTCGTTTTTCCCCGAGCGCTCGAGTTTCTTCTGCATATAACCTCCGGGTGATTCAGTGTGACCGGTCGTGAATTGATCATTTTTCCCGTCGAACGCTTTTTCGTTTTGGTATTGCGCCCTTTTTACTTAAAAAAAAGGTATTTTATAATTACGTTTCCATTAAAACGAGTTCCAATTCCGTAGTTTTGAAGCTGTCCAGCTTCATTGACATTTACATTTTTTTGTTATTTCCAAGCAAATCTACGCAGGGACGTTCACAACTCTTATTTTTGTCAGTCTGACGTCAGTTTTCAGTCACGTCCAGACAAAATCGTATGCAACACATCTTTTTTCCTCGGATTTTTCTGAATAACAGTAACGCTCTGCTGGCTCGTTTTTCCGATTAGAACGGTTAAAAGATTTGACTCGGAGGACGTGCGATGGATTTAATATATAATAAATAATATACGTTATGCAGCTTTGTTGTGCATTGACGCAGGTTTCTCTTTCCGTCTTTCGTAACTCAAGATATTGTTTTATAATACAACATTTATACTTGTTCTCCTTAATTGATGTTTGTACTTACGCGTAATTTAATCGATATGTTTCTTCTCTTAAGTACGTATCTTTATCGTGCACTCGGTAATTTTTGTCGCTTCCAATAATACGGAATAAATATAAGAATCAAGCCCTGTATCGGATGTGTGTGTGCGCGTGTGTGTGTGTACTACCTGGCGTAACCGGAGCACCTGCTTACATTGTCAGCCAAATTTTAGTCACGCGACTGTCAGAAAAAAAGGTTGGCGATGGTTTAATGTAATACTTTGCACATTAAAAGTACAGAAGGTTATCAAGTATAAAAAGTAATAATTATAACTCGTTTTTCGTTTAGTAGTAATTGAAAAAATCAATGACATCAGAGTTTCGATACTAATAGGAGAACAACTGCTTTAATTTACAAGTTAGATTCATAATAAATGACACGTAATACCGTATTTTGTGCAACGCGTATTTATCTAATTGTTTAAATATCTTAATAAATGTATAATGCTAGTAAGAGTATTGCCATCTTTGTGCATGGCTTGCATGTGGATGGTCGGCATATCATTTATTATAATATTTGTAATATCAACATTCGTTATTTATCATAAATATTAAATAACGGCATCGATGGAGTTCTGAATTACAATAAGTTTTCATCCTCCTAAGAATTTAATAATTCATTGCGTAGTTAATAATTTAATAATTATTTTACTGTTGATATATTACTTCTTATCATTGAATTAAAACTACTTAAAGTTGGAGGGGAAGCATAAAAATCATTTACTATAATTCCTTGATAAATTTTAATTTAATAATCCTATTTTCTATTGTAAGTTTATCTTCCAAGATGGACTCATTGTCGCCCAGAAAGAGAAATGTGGCCATTGCCTTTTACAATCCTTATATAATTTAAAAATTAAAAATTGTACTTATATCGATTTTTCTGAATTAAATTAATGAATATTTTTATCGATCTTACAATCTTTATACAACGTCTTATAATCTACTGTACTAATACCATGACAGTCAGACTGCGCTTGTTTATATAATCCCCATTGAATCTGAAATGGAAATTACTACTAAAAATAAAATTAAATTAGATTAAAAATAATAAAAGTAATAAACTATATTTTATGTTAGCAAATGACAATCCGACTGCCCCCCTACCACCTTAAAATTAAATTTACCTTCGACGTTCGACGTTCCCAACCGCCACGGTTCATCTTCAAGGACTAGACTGTCAGACCGATAAAAATATTTATTAATTTACTCATATAAAATTTACTGAGTTACAGTCTGTCTTTTTTTTCAACATTCTTCGAAATTAGCGCTAAGTTATTTCGAGCTTTGCGGCGATATATTCGTTATTGCTAATCGCATTCCCGTAAATTATTGTTTCGAGTAATTGATAAAATAGGCATTCAGATGTTAGATTATTAAAGGAGGAAGATGTGCTGAAAAACTATTAATAGCTATAATATAGGGTAACGATCTCAACTTTTAGACATTTATTTACAGAAGTTATTAAAACTTTATTTGTGTATGTTAAAAAGGTAAGAAAGTTTAATTTGTATATCCAGAAGAAATCTGTACGCATATTTATATATTTCAAAGCTGTTTGTTTTTTCGCCACCATGAACTGAAAATAACGACTTTTAACACGACTTTACTACGGCAATCGTGGTGAAAAAATGTGGTCCAATGCTTAAATGTGTGAGTTTATTTTTTACCTCGTTCGACTTACTTTCATCGCTTCGCGAGGGGGAAGAAACTCTAGTTTCACGAGGTAAACAATCAACATTCACAGTAGCGTTAAAATTTACCATATATACGTTACGTTCTTAATGTGCTAAATTAATTCTGGCCCAAATATTTTTCTTTTCCTCGATCAGCATCTAATTTACGTATTGGTGTACTTGCAATATACATTCATCATATCATCACAACCTTCGTCATGTTCAAATTCTTGAACGATATAGAATCACAAGCATCGCGTTCGATATATTTGCAGCTAGAATTTTTAACCGATGCCTGGAATAACGATACGGCGATCCAAATTTGATCGAATCGCAGTGTCAAGGTGTGATTTTTCTTTATGTCAATTGGAACTCGACGAACATGACGTCCCCCAAGAGTCCCAGGCAGAGGCTCGCCGAAGTTCTAAAAATTCGAGTAAGATATTTTTCTCTGCAAAATTTGTTCTTTTTTTTTCAATATTATTCCGCAAAGAACTACAGAGGAAATTGATATACTTGAATCCCAATTATCAGGAACTCGACACTTGGATATATCCTTCTCCAGGCGAATTTACACTTATACCACATTTACTGCACGAAGAGCAAAGCAGGAAGCTTTGACCTTTCGTTAATTTACATTGTCAACACATTGTCTTCGGTTTCGGTACCGAATTTTTGTAACAGATTAGAATCATACCTTTTCCTCGTGTACAGTGCCTCCCATCGCGCTCGTTTAAGTCGCTGATTTTAATTATTAATCGTTTAGTATCGAAGTCGTAGAACTTTTAATCTGCTGTAAAAATCAAATAAAAGGAAACGCAATAACGTGCAATTGAAAGCCCAAAACTACTCAAAAACAGTTATTCTTTATATCCGTTATTAATGACCGATTGATGTTCAATAAATTGGCCTCGTCATCGATGCCGAGCACTTATTTAAATTTTCATAAACCGATAAACAGGTGCGAAGCAGCGTTTCATTCGGATATTGAAAAATTTGACGAGAGCGCAATTGCCGCGGGCATAAGACGAGCTCTCGAATTCTGGCAGAGCGCTCTATTCTAAAAAGGATTACAGAAAAAAAAAAATAATGAGCTTTATTTGTTCTGCCACATATATATAAACCACAAATATATGTCTCCCTATTATTTCTCTCTTTTCACCTTGTCATAGAGTGAAATTTCCTATACGGAGATCGAAAATGCATAATACATAATAATAAGTTTAAGAAGTCTAACGGCGGCGAATACTTTGAACGGATACGTGGAATGAATTTACAATGATAAACCTAATAAATAATATGACACGACGCCATAATGAATGCTGCAGTTTTCTTTATAATTACATCTAGCAACCGCCGTGTCGCGGCTCGGTTTCGCCCGTGATAATTAACATAAAAAACTATTTTTATTAAGAAAAAAAAAACATGAAAAGTGATACGCTTTTGTCAACGTCGTTAGTTTATATATATATATATATATATATATATATATATATATATATTTTATCAACTGTTTTAAAATATAACCGCTATCCTGCGTTACTCCATATAGTAATATACCAACGCTATATTATATTCTGTCGACAATTCATTTAGTTGGTTAAATAGTTTTTGAGATATTTATGAAATACTTTTATTGCGTTAGTACAGATTTGTTATAACATCTGTGTGTATAAGTTATTTAATATAAACAATTATAATAATATATAATTATAATAATACTTGGTGTGTCTTCGTCGCGTGTTTTTATAATATTAATATTTACATTTTTTATAACGCATTGGATATATTAAAAATAAAATTACGTAATTATAATTCACTGAAAAAATTCCTTTACCCACTTTCGTGTATTGCAGCAAGAAAGCCGATTTTTAAAATTAAGAATCACGAAGTCATTTGATTTTTATATACCGTTCTTGCGTTCGAGCAAATAATTTCAAGCAAATAGAATGTATTGTTTACAATGCACTCCTAGTAATAATTGCAACTATTTTTATTTGTCTAGACTTTCCAAATGATAGTACAACTAACCAAACATTTAGCTTAAATATCATCTAGAACTGTATTAAAAATATTTCATTATACATCAATGCCACTGACATTTTTCTATTTAACACTTTTTACAAATCAGTAATTCTAATTTTACAATTATTCACTTTCTTAAAAATTTGAACTTAATTTATTGAATTTTTCAGAAAAATGCATTTAAACTTTTATAATTCGCATAAATTGAATCTCATATCGCGATGTACGTAGGTACGATATATAAGAAATCAGCAAAGTGCTAAATAAGCCGGCCTAAAAAAATATTCCCTTCCGACAGGCCGGAAAAAAAGAAAAATCATAATGAAAGGTCTAAAATAAATTTTTAGTCTGCGATTAGACTAAGCACGTTCTTTTATTATATATAAATAAATATATATAATTTCAGTTAGAGGGAACCGTTAGTAAAAGACGATAGATTGAAACTAGAATAATGACATGATTACAACTAATAAAAGAAAGATGTAAAATTGTATAAAAATTATAGCGATACTAAATATAATAAAAGAAGCGATGAAAAATAAATTTTTAAATGTCCTTTTTGTTTACAATGAAGTTGCAGTTAGTTGTGTAAATAATTGTTTAAAAATAAACAAGCTCTTTGCCTTACGGAAAAACATTTTCTAGTTTATTTCGAATATCCTTATAGTAGATAAACTGTCCTAAAGCGTAGTTTTGCAATAAGTCAAAATATAAAATAGATTTCTTAAATATTTTGTAAAAGAAAAATTATTTAACATTATAGCCTATACATATATGTTTTGCATACATCATTGGCATAATATTATCAAATTGGCACATTAATATATAATCATTGAGAAAGTTGTATTTTTTCATGACTCATTGTACACAATTTTTCTCGTTCGAAACTTCTGCCCAAGCAACTGTCTTATCAGCGAATCCATAGGCAGCACCGGCAAACGACTTGATTAGATCAAGATACTTACGTGTGGCAATCTTTCGTTTGATTTGTGTGTTAAAATACTTATTATTCTAGACAATAGGGATATTAAATTTTTTATTGAATCCATTAATTTAAGAAATTTATGAAAATTTCGACATACAGACAATTGAACGAATATCGGGTTCCAAGAGATTAATTTGAAAATTAAAAAATTGTATTTTATTCACTCTTTATGGTGAATGTCTAAGAAAAAAAAATCTTTAAAAAATAAAAAGAACAGGGGCGCATTAAACCAATAGTGCCGTGGGTGTCAAAATATAGAACTATCGTAAGTCGATTACATACACCAATAGCGTAGAAGCGTCTAAATTATTAAGTTACAAAAAATGTGCCAATATAAACAATTATTTAAATTTCCATTTATTACACGATCTAATCAAAACACAAAATTGTCTGTTAGAAATTCATTCGTCAATATTTCAAGAAGAGAAAAAGTAAAAAATATGACGGTCATGAGTAAAGAAAACAGTCATATATACATGTCCAGAAAAATAAGTGTATTTATACTTAAAATATTTATTTAACTCTTGTACTATAGTTTATAATCCCACACTGAAAAAAAATTTTCAGATATCAAGTAAATATTTACTTATTTTGTACCAAGTAAATCATTTTCTTAAATTAAGAAAATATTCACTAGATTTAAGAATACGTGGTGTGATTCAAGTGAATTCTTCTTGCATTAATAAATACTTCCTTGATTTAAGAAGATGCTCTCTTAATTTAAGAAAATAATTTACTTGGTACAGAACAAGAACATATTTACTTGATAACAGATATTTTTTCTCATTCCATATCATATTAAAAAAAAAAAACAAAATAAATGTGATATAATTGTTTTCTGTACATTTCAATTAAACGCATGTATTTCGGTAATTTTCAGTTTTTTTTTGTTTTTTTTTTTTTTTAAATTGTTACCAATCTATAAGAAATGTTTTTGCTTACTTCTGGTACCCTCGTAGCGACCAGTTTTTAGTTCTTCTCTCCGCCGCTACTATCGCATATTATATTTAAACTTCCAATTGGAAACTCATATAGGGGCGTCGCTTTGAAATAGTACACCAGTATGACTTCGAAATCCAACAGTTTGCATAATTCTTATATGGAGGGCGATTTGTTGATTTTTGTCAAAGAACAGATTAATTTCTCAAATAATGTGATAATTCTGCTAACGATCCAAACAAGCATAAATCTCTAGAATGGAAAAGGCTCTTCGAAGTCAATTTTTATTATTAAAATCGAGGAAAATTCAATATCTGAAGGTATCGACATGTTCAGCTGTACAAAAATCTCAGACTTCGATAAGAATTATTTTATATTCGAAAATACGTCGATACAATTGTATTGCATATGCTGTTCGAGGCCGTTTGTTGGCTTATGCGAATTCCCAATTTAGCCACGAGAGGTCATGGCAACGATTTGAATTCCCAATCGCTAATTTATCCACATTTTTTTTTTTATGTTATTTAACGTCGCTTCATTTTTGCTCCCAAATTCTGGTGCTAATCAGCGACGCACGTCTACGATGTGTTTCCAAACAGAGCACATGTAAATTATTACAGCGGTACTTGTGTTAATCGGCCGAGCCTGGAACTTGAACTCGGATCACCGAATTATGCGTTATATATAAAAGGACGCATGACGAAAATGAGAAAACATTATTCTAATGTTAAATTTTTTACAAGAGCGGATATATAGAAATATCAAAATGAATAATATATGTCTACAGAATTATAATATATTATACTGATTTTAGTATATTTTTTTTAAGATGTCCGACTACCCTAGCTGCTTCTATTAAATAAATACATGAAATACTTATATGTATTGATTCTATAAAATAAAAAAATTTTTTGGTCATTAGAATATCTAAACAATCAAGAGAATATATGTCAATTTTCAACCTATATCGTCAGATATGAGTATATATATATACATATAGTAATGATAATAACTTTCATCATCGTAACATCGCGTTCTTACAGAGTCCGAAATTTCGAAACGCTATATTCGTAATTATGTAAACATAAATTCATTTAATTTTACTGCTTTTCATACATGGCGCATTGTTGATGCGAAGGCCATCGGAACACCGGCTATCTGCACATAATCCACATCCTCGCACAGCCCAGCAAATATCGTTATAATTATAATCTGCTTGTGTGTGTGTGTGTGTGTGTGTGTGTGCGCGCGCGCGCATGTCGGCGCGGTGTATAAGCGCCAGTTAAATTTTCGAAAGCCCCCGCGCGCGAATTTTCAATTTAATCAATCGTCGTATTTTATGGATGCACCGGCGGCCACGAACGTGTTTCGCCCGCGCGCACCCACCACCGCGATGACAATGAAAATACAATAACGAGAGCCGCTATACGTACGGCAAATACGCAATCGCACAATGCCCAATCTGTACAAGTTGATGCGCATACGTATGTGCGTTAATTCGCGCCGGGTTTTCCGCTAGCGGAAGTTGCGACGATTAGAATTATTATGTATTTATGATTGATTTCTATTACAAGTGTATATGTATTGGTGTGTGAATGTGAGATCTATATATATAATGAAAAAATTATATCGCAAAAACGTGATAAGGTATATAAACTTATATTGACGAATGAGGTGATAATATTGTATAAAACTAGAAAAAATCAGAAATTTTCATATAATTAGTTCGATCAATTAATTACGAAGTTTGTTAAGTTAATCACGAAATAATAGCTGTTTATATAACAACTTAATTCACTATAAATTTATTATTATGCAAACTATTGTTCAAATCGAATTATTTATTGAAAACGTACTCTTGTTCATTTATCAGAATAATTATTTTCTAATACTTTAAAGATTTTACATCTTTTTTCAAGTTATAAGTAACTAAGTATTGATCACATGGTATGAAATAAATAAATATTGCATCTACTACAGCTAGTAGAATTTATGTATGAAGCATAAATAAAGCGACGTTAAATAACATATAAAAGAAAGAGTTTATGTATAAATGTTAACTAATTTGTCAGGTTTTGTTTTATCATTAAATAATGAAAGATCCATTGATCGAAATCATAATCAGATGCGGTTGTTTCTTATCAAATTGTCAAAATTTCCCATTATAAAATTTAAAAAATGTATATAGCGTTTATTTTGTTAAATATTTATATAAATCATTTTTCCTAAAAATCTATATTATTGTTTTTTATTTAGAGAAACGATCATTACATTTTTTATTTTTATAATTTTAATAACTGTAAATTGTGTAGATGATGCTATACATGTGATGAAATTTAAAGCAGTCTCATCATTACAACGGAAATTAATTAAAGCAAAAGCAAATTTACTAATTTAAATTATTCACGCTTTTTCTATTGTTATATATTTTTTATCGATTTTCACTAAAATAAATTATTTTTATAGTTTATATATCACAAATAAAATTATAAATCTGCTTTATATTTTAAGTGGCATTTTTAAATTCAGCAATTGAAAAATATGTACAATATAAATAGAACATAAATAATTATTAAATGAAAATGTGGATTATTTTTCTATGGTTAGTTTTTAGTATGTTTATTTGTTAGTTATTTTATGGTTAGTTTATGCATATATAATTGTTAGTTATTTTTATGGTTAGTTTAATCACAAAAAGATAAAAGAGAATGAACTTTCAAAAAGCGCGAATATTACAGTGTAGCCTTTATCTTAAATTGAGTTTTCATAGTGGAAAGAGTAGAAAAAAATTATTAAAATAAAGGTTTTTCAAATTAATCTTTAAAAAATAAAGATAAAAAAATTCAAAGAATATTTCCAACAAGAGTTGAAGATCTTATTGAAATACGTCATGTGTTACTTCTGCGGAGATGATTTGATGTCTGTTTTGATGATTCGTCGGCAATCCGGTTAAGAGCCCAGAATTATTAATACTTATTTTGGCTAATTTTAGGCGCAGAATAATTATTGTCCATTGCGTGGGGGGAGGGGCTTAAATTGAAAGTCAGCAATATATAGAGCATACAATTTGTAAGTTCGTAAAATCTATAAATTTTATACTAAAATACTCAAAATTGTTCGGTAAACAACGGTTGTTGTGGATTTTTCAAGAGTACCTACGATATTCGTAGTCAACATCGCAAAGAAAAAGGAAACATAAGTATACAACATTTTTAAAAAATCGAAGGTTGGCGCTCTTCGAGTGTTCACTCAATAATTTTAATATAAGAACGTCCTTTTGAAGGGCGTGATATAAATAATTTGCTAATACTTGTATTTTGTCACATTTCCGTTTCTAATGATTTGCTAATCTCTTCAGGCTTTTATAAAAAAAAATTATTATCATGAGATAATGTAATGAATAATTTTAATAAATACTACAGAAATGTAATTAATAAATTTCTGTATAAAATTTTCCATTTACATAAATATTAAAATCTACTTAACTTTTATAAAGAAATTGTATAAATTTAGTGATATCTTGTCATAATAATTCTTTTCATTAAAGTCTGTAAAAAATAACAAATTTAATTAATTATTAAAACATTCCAAAATAAAACTATTCATAAATTATTTATTTCATGCCCTTCAGAAGAATCTTTTTCTTCTATTGGACAAATATTCTTTTTAGGCCATTGTTAATTTTATAATTGCGTAAGATTACATATTAAAAATTTCGGATACAAAAAATTTATTAAAATTTGTGTTTTTATAAATAAATGCAAAAAAGAAAATCATTAATACATTTCATTAATTCATTAATCATTAATAGATTTTAGAAGTGAAATTTAAATTCATGAGAAAAATAAATAATCTCATATTAATCTAAACAAACAAATATAAAACTATTGCAAGTGTAGTTTTACTTCTTAGAGATGAAGTAAAAGTCTCTTAATTTGATATTAAAACACCATTCTTACTAAAGATAATTACAAGTTTTATTTAATAACTTTCATTTACTGTTTCTTTCTTATATGACATTTCAAATACATTTTAAAAAATACTAAATTTTATAAATATCGCATATGTAACAATTTTTTAAGAATAATTTTAGTTTATTTATCAAAATAGGAATGAATATGAAGCATTTATATTTTGTGCTAAGCTAAAAAAATTTTATACTGTTTGGTTATTACCTAATACAATAAATTAATTTTAAAAAAATAGTTTAAATTAAATCAAAAAATTAGTGAAAGCATTTCAAAAATAGTCAAAAAGTATTTATTATATTTAATTAATATCACTTCTATCATAGAAAAATATTTTGTCTTATTTAATTCATAAAAATTGTATAATATATACAATTATAAATATGCAAAAGGCCTTTAAGGTGTTATATCTTTTGCACTTTTCCAATATAAGAGAATGTTTCATTTACAATTTTCAATGTAATCTATATCCTTGCGAAATTCTTCTGGATAAATTCACATTAGTTTTACTAACCCAGGGTTCACAAACAGCTTTTAATAAGATATAAAATGACCAAGAAAAAAATAACACAGCAAGAAATGCAGCTGTACCGTAACTAAAATAGAAAAATTTGAAATTGATTAAGAATTAAAAGTAAAAAAGTATCAATGCCTCAATGCATCAATATTTAAAACTCACCCTATTAACCAAAAAATAATCATTCCTAATGCAAGTCTACCTATAAAGTTGTAACTAGCAGCTGATCTTAAACTTATTTGAGGGGGTAATTGTTTTTCGTGACGAGAAGAAAATCCATTGTACGTTCTCTTTGGCAATTGTACAACAGTAGTTGGTGGTTTTAATATCTGACGGGTAATTTTACCAACAAAATCACGCCTTCCATAAGCTTCTGTTAATTCTTGTTGATACTATATATATAAAATTAAATAAATATATTGATTAAATACATGCTCAGTAAAAATATTGAATGAGTTATTAATTAAGTTATTCTTAGGGAATTTTAAAATCCAAACATTGTCATGTTTTAAAAAATAATCAAATCAGGATCTTTAAAAAGCTTTTTGAACCTTATAGATGCTATTAATTATTTTCTATGCAAAACATTTTTATTAAATATTTAACCTGAAATGGAAAACGATATTTTTGCCTTTGATGATCAATATTTTGTAAAGGTCTCATACAATCAGTTTGAACTTTGAAATAAAGTAGATCTTTAGGGTTATGGAATTATGAAGCAACCTTTATTACTTTTTGCAATAACTGAATAATTTAGGTTCATATTATAAGATTTTATAGTTTTTGTTGCCTGATTTCATATTCTTATAAAAATGAATAGTTTTTAAATAAGAAGTCAACGTTAGTAAGAGCAAAAATATCTGTTTCCATTCAAATTCAAATAACTCAGGACAAAATTGAGGTAGAAAACCGAAAAAAACAAATTAAAGCTAAACAATGATAAAACTAGAATGCCTACGGTTACTTAGTCACAAAATTTTTTTTGAAGAACCTGCAGATCCCAATAAAAAAAAGAAAATATTTTTTTTTAATGTCTCGCTTTTTTTTACTTTTTATAGAGTAATCACAGCTGATTAATAATGGTAGGCAAAATATTTGAAAATTAGAAATATTAAGCTTTCAAAAGCTTTTTTGAAGAATTCTGATTCAATCATTGTTTCAATACACATTATCAAAATCGTTAAAAACTTTATTTTTTTAAATTTTTTCTCCTTAATTTTTTTACTAAGAATAATTAAGATAAGTAACAATATTAAATAGCATGCTAAAATTCTAATAAAATTTGAAAATATAAATAATAATTGAAATATATTTCTAATTTATAATTCAATATCATACAATTCCATCTCAAAGAAAACAACAATATGATACATTTTAAAATTATATACTAAATTATTTTAAAAGAATTCAATATAATATTTACCTTACTATTAATTAAACTACAAAGCTTGTAAAATAATTTGACTAGAAAAGCACTTTCATAGCTACGAACTGGCTGCAATTCGGGATCACCCATATATTCTATATATCGACAATTTTGACGACCATCCTGAATTAGAACAAAAACGCCCGGTCTACTTGAATCCAAACTCGAATCCTGCTAAAAACATTACTTTGTTTATTAAGAATCATGTACTTATTTTATTACAGAGTCCTTCTTATTGTTAGCTTTGTTAAGTTAGTTTTTTACAATTAAATTAATCTCATATAAAATAATCTAAAAATTAAGATCTAGTAACAATAGTATCAGTATTAGATAAACATATCAATAAATATTATTTTTTTCAAGAAATAATTGCCAAAAATTTGATTAAACACAATAAAATACTAATATTAACTAATTATTTTCCTCCAAAATAATTAATTAGTTAATACAGTTTAATATTGAAATTGAAATCATATTTTATATAATCACAAAAATTTACAAAGTATTTTCATTGCGTAATTTTGTTTAAGCTAATGAATTAATATATGTTATAATGCTATAAGCCACCTTAATTTCATACAAATATATATATATATATAAAGTTGACTACTTATTTAGCAACTGAAAATATTAAAAGAAAAAAGATGTTAAATTTAACAATGTATTACCAGTACATATTGATTACTTGATGTTGCCTAATTCTTATTATATAACTCTACAGATATTTTATGTGAATATATAAATTAAGCTATTAAATAGCATATAATAATTTACATTAGTTAATTATAAAAAACTTTAAAAATAAATAATTTAAAACTCTTATTGCACATCTCTACGTTTTAGTTCATATTTAGGATATTTTTATTATTTAAAAAAATATTTTAAGAAACTTTTTGTTTTTGAGCAGTCGTTGGTTCAGAAGATAAAGGCATCAGATAAAGACATCAGTTTGTTTACTATCGTTAAATATAGAACTTTACTTGCCGAAGCTTTTCGATGGCCCGAGTTCGAACACAATGACCGAATTTTTTGGAGGGACTTTACAAAACAACATCTATCCGATTTTTCGGTGGTGAAAATTGAGCTCAATATATGTATATTCTTCAATAAAAGGATTATTTAAATCCTAGTTATCTAAAGTCCTTTAAAATATAATTGAAAAATAAGTAATATGTATAGGAATGAAATGTCAAGGTTTAAAGAATAAAAAATTGTTTTTTAAAAACTTCAAGTTACAAAAGAATGACCTGGTGTCTTCTTATTGTTCAGAATATATTTAAGTATTTAATAATTAAAATACATATAAAAATTTTAATTGTTAAAAATTGTTTACATTAATAAGAAAAACCAAGGACACATAAATTCTTTTTCCAAGATCTACAGTTCTTAGTTATATCATATATTTTCCCATGCATAATGTAGTAGAGAATCAGTAATTTAAAAGTTTAAATAGTAAATGAAAAGAATAAATTCCATCAGTATTCATAAATAAAAAAAAATTCAAACATTTTTCAATAACAAAATACGGTCGTAAAATTAAAAAAAAAAGATATAATTAGAAATTAATTTTAACATTACCTTAAAATTACGCAATAAAAATCTTGTTAAAAATATTTTAATCGTGTGGAAGAAACCCCGGTTGAAGGTTTTTCGCTTTGACGATTTGGAGCGCGACTTCATGCTTGTATTAACTTACTTGTGACTGATTGCAGAATGAAGTTGACAGAATACTCTCATGATACTCTTGATCAGCAACTATGGCCGACTGAGGGATTTCGTCCATATTTACCTGAAAAATTGAGCAGGTATATAAAATTCAAGGTCCTTTTCTACCTTTTATGGGATTTTTGTCAAACAACGTAGATGGATTAATACCTGACTTACCTGGAAAATCTCTATCAGTTGTTGTTGTACGTTTGCAAGGAAAACTGGCACCCGCTTACGGTCTTCCAAACTAATATCGTCTGATGAATTATCCATGCCGTTGAAAAACTCCCAAAGGGATATAAGAAAACGCCTACCGGTACGCCTCTTTTCCAAAGCTTCCACCAAACTCGTAGAAGTCAGATGCGCCTGCTTTATTGTGCTCAAAAAGCATATTACCTGCAATTTATATATATATAAACTTTTAAATCCTGTTTTATGATGGTGTATAGATAGGTAGATCTGCAGGTAAATCAATAAGTTATGCGTTTCCTTTGGAAATTTCCTCGCGTGTTTAAAATTCGGAATCGAGGCCTACGATGGCTCGATCGCCAGAGCGAGGGACTAGTAACTTGGTGATCCGAGTTCAAATCCCGATCTCGGCCGATTGACACAAGCACCGCTGTAATAATTTACACGTGCTTTGTTCACAAACACATCGTAGACCTCCGTCGCTGATTAGCACCGGTATTTGGAAGCATAAATAGTGCGACGTTAAATAACATAAAAAAAAAAAAATTCGGCATATACCACATTTAATTATCTTAACAATAAATTAATAAAATGTTTATAATAAATTTATTTACTTTAATTTAGCTACTGTTTTATAAAAACATTTAGTAACGCATAAAGTCTACGTTGATAACATTTAGTATAGTAATTTTTTTAGTCACCTGTGAAATAGTAGTGGTAGAAAACATAGGTGTATACTGATAACTAGGTCCTTCGAATTCAAGAATTTGTTGTCGCACTGTACCCGTCCACTGATTAGTCGAACGATTTCGCGTTAATGCTACATCATCTATGCAATTTTCAACCTCCAATAAAATTTTTGCTAAATGTGGTTGAGAAAATACCTAAAAATTTCGTATTTTGTCAAGGCTATTTGATAAATGAGAATCGTTTAAATGTAAACTACCATCCATACTATTATAACCATACCTTTGTTACTCTGAATAACATGTGTGCGTTTTTTGGAGCAACAAGATCAGTTCTCATAAAACGAGGTAACAATTGCTGAAAAATTGCTGTGTAAGCTAATAAATTATTAGCAACAAAAGATGTCCATTTATTAGGATCATGAATTTTTCCTCTTTCTTCTTCCTCAACTTTTCTAAAATAATAAAGGAAGTTCGAAAGTTTGAATAATTTAGCAGCATTATTATTTATTAATTATAGAATGATAGATGAAAAATAATAACCCTTGTTTTGTATATGACAGTCCTTGAATATACCTCCAAGGTTGTATAAAACTTAACCAAGCTTCTAAAATTAATCTAAAGGAACTATCAAGTGGCCAATGATGAATGGCTTTTCTAAGGAAAGTATAAATTTTCCCTTGTACAGAAGGAAGAATTACTCTATAAAAAAAATAATTCTTGATTATATAAATAAAATGTTCCAATTAAAATGCATGAAAAATAAATATTTATTTTACCTTTTTAATTCATCCATGGCACTTTTATCTCCAATAGTACTGTTTGCAAATTCATGTAGGGTTTTAATAAATGTTCTAACAAGTCGGATATGTTCTCCAGTATGAATGCTATGCTGCAATAATTAATGCTTTTAAATATTTGGAACATAAAATAACATAATATTACAATTTTCATTTTAATTGTTAATTTGAGACTTGAAGAAGTAAGTAACGGAGTAGAGGATTCAATAAATAATTTTTTAGATTTAAAATAAGAGATAATAAATAATCATAATAAAAAGCTTATTAAAAACAATACAATACCCTTCGTGGTAATGCACAGGAAATTTGTGAATTTCTATTTGGTGAAAATTGTTCCTCCTCTGTATATTCAAGCCAAAAATCAAGAAAAACCTGTACAATTGTTTCACTTCGCCAAACTTGAGGTAAACATTGTTGCTGTGGTACGGCAGAATTAGGACTAGTTGAATTAGGAGATAGAATTGTGGCTCTCAAAAGACGAGTAGTTTGTAATCTAATAGGTTGATTCAGTTAATATTATAATATGATAGAAATATGTACAAACACTGCTAAATAAATAATGAATTACTACTAAACCTTTTTGAATCTATTGATTGCATCAGTTTTCTAGGTGGAGTTTGTTTAACATACGGTGCAATAATAGGCAATACTGGTGAATTATCTTTTGGTAAAAAGTGGAAGAGATAAGAATTAGCAAGCTCAACATAAACAGTTTCCCAGTTCATCCATACATTCTCTTGCTGTTGAATTTGCAACCATGGATTTGTTAAATGATATGCAAAATGAAAAATATAATACTCAAAAGGATATGCA
Source organism: Sycobia sp. Sy_11 (assembly GCA_018907035.1). Lineage (NCBI taxonomy): Eukaryota > Metazoa > Arthropoda > Insecta > Hymenoptera > Epichrysomallidae > Sycobia > Sycobia sp. Sy_11. The sequence continues at coordinate 2,351,836 of JACCIC010000001.1, forward strand.
AAGTGTTAAGAAAAATATTTGGAACACTCTAGATGGAACATAAACAAAAAGATTAAGTTCAAATACCAGATTATCCAGTAAAACTATGTTTTATGTTAAAATATAATTAACTATATCTATAAATATAAATAAAATATTTCTAATTTATAGGAAAAAATTTATCTAGTTTTTAAAAAGGATACTCATAGACAGTACTGTTGGAAGACGAGTATAATAATCATCTTTAAGCTTATCTGAATAAAATGGAGGAATTATTCCTTCTTCTAGCATACGTCGAATTTTTGACTGGAAATTATTATATCATTTATTATCAATGAACATATAATATTTCTCAGTCGTGTTATACATACAGGTAAATAAGATACTGGGAAGTTGTACTTTAAATAGCAATCTGGAAGTAACTTATAACACAGAGAAAATATTGGACCCTGTGGACTTAAAAAGTTACATAGCACCTCGTATTCTTGAGGATATTTCTTCAAAGTTATCGAATGAAGATTCCATCCTATACCATCTGAGATTCCAAATAAGGAATCTATTAGTACTGGAAAGACATGTTGTAATTCAGTTGTACTTAATTCGTCAATTAATGTAGCAAGCTCTCTGCATCTTTGAACAAGTGGTAAACTTAAGTAAGTTTGAACTCTTCCCTAAAATAAAATTTATGTTTGAGAGATATGTCTTTGAATTATTATTAAAATTAATAGTTTCAAACATCGAAATTAGAGTACTTCTACATCAACTTTTATTAAATTCAATACAAAAAACATTTTTATGGAAATTAAATTTTACAAGTACATTTTTATTCAAACTAAAAACATTTTGTTAATATACATAATTAACTACAATGATAGACGTCATTATAGTTATTAATGACAAAATCCATTATTACAGAGTAAAAACTATTTTTCTAAGCATAAAATTAAAAATCATCGAAATAAATTATTAATTACCGTTACAACCTCAGCTGAAGTAGTCATAATGATTTTCTTTTCATTCATACAATTTTCTGTACAAAAATAATAAACTTTAACCAAAAAAGACTTAACCTTATTCTTATTTATACATGCGCCATAATATAGCAACTAAAAATAAAACTGATCAACTGATTTTTCAAGATAAAAAGCTTTACTGCGCAAACGCAGAGTATCTGATGCGCAACAACAAATGCGCATCTGCGTAGTCTTTAATGATCTATATATACTGATACCTCTACATTACCTCCCGTAAACAATACAAAATTTACAACTGTTGTTATGATAGATTTTATCAGATTTACATTACGTTATCAATGTTATAACAAATAATATGACGACTACTATATGATGTGCTTTGATGCAATCGATGATCTGCAATGATCCTGCTCTTGTGAATGCAAACATATGTAGTTCAGATATTCAACATAGAACGAATATTTTTTACCGATGATATTTCATTTGTCAACGCATCATCAAAACGACAATAATTATGATACAAATATTAACTGAAAATGATTATTCTGCAGACTCTTAAATATAATGATGAGCCAAAATGTAAACCCATTTTGTAAAAAAAGATGAAGTTTTTAAAAAATATTTTTTTTATCTAATTTTTATTTATTATATAACTTGTGTAATAAATAAATATCATAAAACTTAAGTGATATTTTTAAAAAACTACCGTTAGCTATATGGGTAAATAGTTCGATCAATTGTTGTTTCAATTTCAAATACAATATAAAATAGAGGTATATATACCGCTCTGTTTCCTTTCGTATTAAGCTCTAACGAAAAGCTGTAGGCATTAAAAATTGAGAATATAATAATAAAGTAATAGAATCATAGGTTATAGCATTTATATGCACAATACATAGTATATATAAAAATCCTTTTGTTTGGGTCTTTCCGCGAATACAAAATCTACGTAAATGATTAATTGCTACCAAATATATATTTATTACACCCATAATAAAATATATGCTTATATTGTGCCATATAAAATATATGTCGAATCATAATTTAATTTCGTATTTATATGTAAGATTATATATACTACTGTAAGTCTCGCTATACAACTTCAATCTGATAATCTACAAATAAATTACAAATATATAGCAGGAACTGTTTATATACTGTTTTGAAATTACGACAATATTTTTTGTTTGAGTAATATATATAATTTCAAGACTTTTTAAGCATCTAATTTAAATTATGCCAATATCTAAAAAACAAATACAAAATCTTTTAAAATTAAAACTTTTGTAACATTGTATTTTTTTTGTAGCTTTTGTAAATTTGTATAATACAGTGTGGATTATTAGGTGTATTTTTGTCTAAGAATTTACTATATGGACTAAATAAAAAAATTTAATGTTAAAGAAGATAGAAATTGCGTACTTATGTAATTCAAATATTTTTATATTAAATTTTTATTTTTATATAATTATAATCGACAATAACGTAAAATTATATATTATATAAAATTATTACTTGAATTGTGAAAATAAAGATTGCGCGATTGATATTTATATATCAATCATATTTATATATCAAATGATTTACATAAATCATTTGATTTAGTAATTTCGATTTATTTTCTCACTTATTTTGATTAATCTCCTGACACTTCGACCAGAATTGTCAGTAATCTCTTAAGACTTATAATAATACGAGAATCATACAATATATAAAATTAAAGAAATTGTTCAAAAATTAACTTCTCATTTGTTGGGAAGTTTGTTGGTAATCCATAAATTGGTTTAAGCCGTAATATATATACGTACATATTAAATGACTAAAATTGAAGTTAATTTTTAAGCAGTGTTATATAGAGTATAAACTATAAAATATTTAAATAATTATTATTTATTACAGAGTATTATATGTCAAGTACATTTAAAATAAATACTATAAAAATACAGTTGAAATTTTTGCTTATATATATATATATATTGTTATAAATCATTTAAAATAATTTATAATTTCATAATGCTAAAGAAATCGTTTGAATAAGTAAATACTTAAAAAATTGTTGTTAAACACAAATTTTCTTTAAAAACTTTCATTTAAAATTAAACCTTACACAATTTATAACTTACAATTAAAACTTGGTGTAAAATTGAGCTTAAAATTAAATTTATTTAAATCACAAAATGATATTGAAAAACATTTTATTATTAGGAGGGTGTAAAAAAGAACATCGACAACAAACTATTTTGTACGACAAGATTATTTATTAATTCGATATTTGTACCCATTTGCGAGAGTGAGAGAGACGACGAGATTATCGTGATGAGGGCGAGCGTCCCCTTACGAAAGGAAGCCCAAACGTCGCATCGCAAAGGAAATGGCGCTGAGTACGTGTGTGCAGGGAAGGAGTTGAAAATTTGTCCAATTTCAAATTGTTTTTTTGTAAAAAAAAACCGGCGTATCTCGCAACCAGAGTAGAGATTTTTCTTCGATATAATAAAAGTAGACAGTGTCATCAAAAGAGCCACGGATCCATGCTCTCGCTGCCCACGTGACTTGCGGTACGTCAGCGGAAAAAAATAAAGGGGAAAAGTATAAGAAAAAAAAAATAAAAAAGTCCATGATAAATGATTCGCGCTCCTGCGCCGCCACCATCAACGGCATCAGCGACAGCGAAGCAGCAACCAGCAGCAACAGCAGCAGCAGAGCAGTAGGCTGCATTATAGAGGCACATCAGAATTGAGCCTTGGCTCGGTCGTAGCGCTGAGAACAGCCAACTGAGCCAACAACAAAAAAACAACGGGCGTATCATCGCAGACATCTAACCAGCAGCCGCAGAGCAGAGCCTTCTCGCGTCGTCTCTTTAATTGCTCTTCGGTCGTCGTCGTCGTCCGCATAAAAATGGCCTCGGCTTGTAGGTCGGCGAAAACGGTAAGTACGACGTCCATTTCCATCTGTAAAATATAAATCGAGACCAGAGTTACGAGCGTGCTTTCATTCCATGGTATCGCCGTATATATTAATTTAGCCCGATGTGCTGGAGTCAGAAAGGGGGGGGGGCGAAGCTCGCGTACTCCCTCCCCCTTTTTTCTGCACAATGATAAGCGTTGCCCCATCGGCGTTGCGGCGACGGTGGCAGCGGTATTATAATTTCTATTATAATGCACGCCTGACTCTTTTATATTATATATATCTTACCGTCTCAGTAAATTCATCCCGAAGGGCAGATCAAAGGTGCTCGGTACGTATTCGGCATTTTTGCCGTCAGCGCTGTCATCCTCCTGGACGTCGAAGTTCAGTTCCATTTGGTTCGCCCAGGCATCCAGACCCCTCTCTTCGTTCGTTCCTGAATTTTGTTTTATTTTATTTTTTTACATTATATGAAAAATTTTATGGGAAATAGGTAGGATTGGTATTTGTTAGAATGGATTCTAATTTGTTTTATCATAAAAATTTAAAACGTGTTAATATTTAAGTTTTTCTATTGTTACTTTCATTAAGATATTCAATAAATGTTTTTTACTCTAAAACTTCAGTGCTTCTAATAACTTGTAAGAATAAAAAAATGATTTTTTATATTAATTACAGTGCGTGCAGTAAATATCTTCTTCCAAAGTAAATTCAAATATGTGCAATTATTGTTTTAAATTATCTCAAGATATTAAAAATATACTTTCATAACTAGTTTACATACCTGGTATTAAATTGTCTAATAGACAGCCTAAAACACCTCCAACAAGAATTGTGGTACTTAAAAGAACAGTAACCACTGCGTCAAACACTTCATTACCACTGTTTATAACAGTAGGATTTTTAATCATCCATTTAGATAGTACCTATATAAATAATGTTTTTCAAGTGACAACTTTCAGAAAATAAAATTTCGTAAGTAATAATATTCTTACCAAAGGAAAGAAAATTGAAAAACCAAGTATATATAAATTACGCGCAGAATTTAAATTAATGTACTGAAGTGCAGATAATCCTATGAACAATTTAAAATGTTATAATTGAGAATTGATAAAGTTAACTTTGTACAAAGTAATATATTTATTTACCAAAAGCAGCAATCATTCCAAACATTATGCAAAATATTCCACCAACAATTGGTTCAGGAATAATAATGAAGATTGCCCCAAATTTACTAATGATTCCTTGAAGAATCATTAAAATACAAGCCCATTGTATTACTCTTCGACTTCCAACTTTAGTGACACCTATTCAATATAAGATATTATTACGACTGTTAAATTTTATCATCTTTATGTTTACAAATTATTTTACCTATAGTTCCTACATTCTCTCCAAAAGTATTGGTACCATTTCCACTTCCCCAAAGTCCAGCCAGCATAGTGCCAAGTCCTTCCATGCCTATTCCTCGATTAATAGCATGAACTGGTGGTGGTGGAGCACCTATAAAAGTAATTTTAAAGAATAATGAACTGCTCATTAGATATGATAACTGACTTCAGTATTAATGATTGGCATAAACTAAATGTTTTATTAATAGCTATTATTTTTATTGGCAGTTACCGCACATTCTCGACGTTGTTGGATAATAACTGATGGACTCAACTGTGCAAGCTAATACTCCAGCTAGCATACCGAGTACTCCAGATAACGTTACAGTTGGTACACCCCATTGTCCAGGATAAGGAACTCTAAACCAAGGCGAATCATAGATAATTTTTAATTTTGTATCTGCTCTTCCTGGATGGCCTGGTGGTAACGCATCAGTAAACGTTAAGATGGCACAGATTATCCACATGACAACTATGGTAAGTAAAACCTAGAAAATGGTTTATTTAAGTTAAAATTAAAGTTAGATAAAATTGTTTCTAAGTACACACAATATAAATTAATTAAGTATTTCTTCTAAAAGTAAATGATTGACTCACTGGAAAAAGTTTGAATAGAGGAAACCATGTGACTTTAAATCCTTGGCCTTTCTTATACGTAAACATTGGACAATTTACGTTAACCAAAACTTGGGAGTAAAGAGTTAGCATTATAATAGTCCTAGAATACGATCAGTGTTTAATAAAAGTGACAGCGAGAAACAATTTGTTTATAAATTAAAATCTTGATACCCTGCAGCTATACCCCAGTGTTTTGAAGCAGCCTCTGCAGCATTTTCAAATAGTGACAAACCAACCAATGAAACCGTTGGCACTATTGTCAAGGGAGTGACATATTTAAGCATATATCCAATGATACCTAAGAGAAAATTTTACTTTTATAGACGCATAAACAAGCGCATATTTTCACACTTGAGATACTGAGCTGAGACTTTACATGTTTCAGATTCTATAATACAATGCATTGTTGAACGAAAACAACAACAAAAACAAAATAATCTATAAAACGCACAATTATTCTTTAGTAATGAATTACTGCAACAGTGCACTGACATATGTTCTTCAAGTATCTGCGTAATGTTAGTGGCTAAAACGAATATTACCGCCATATCCGACGATGACTTGGAAAAGAGCCGAGACCGCGATCGCACCGGAAAGCTCCCTCATGCGTTCCTGCCACATTTCGGTTCGTTCCTCGTGCGGCATCGCGTTCAGAATCGCGGCCTCCGGGCATTTCCACTGGGGCAGATTCAGGATGGCAAGGGTCGGTACCAGAAACGATATGGTACCACCCTGTACAAGAGGTAGCCTGTAATTAAAGATTATCGAGCGATGCATTTGTATGCGGCTTTCTGCGCTTTAAAGGGAATGCATTCGATAAAGTAAGCAGTGTTTTTCATTAAAATACATAACTTACATGAAACTTAAGATATTTTGATATTAAATTATGTACCATACCGTCTATAGCATACTATCATACAGATGTGTCCAATTTTCATGTAAGCTATGAATTTCAATAAAAATATATATGAATAATACTGCAACCTTTTTTTAACAGTATATAGCCAAATATATACACTGTTGAAAAATACATTACGTTCGATTATTTATACGTTTAGTTTAAAGTGAAATATTATGAAAATTATAACTCATGATATACATTTTTTTTAACGATTTTACATGGAAATATTTTAATAATTGAATTATTTCATTTCCTAGTGGAATAAACGCATTTTTCCAAGAATTCATAAACATGGATCAATATGACAAATGGGGATGCTTATAGCAAAATCTAACAATTTTTAAGTAATGCGCGATAAAGTCCGGGTCGAAGATCATTGTTATATTATATAGATAAATTTTTTATTTTTGCTAAATTTCGCAAAACGCTACCGATGTTTATGAAACTTTACAAAAAATCGACAGACTTTTTTTCAAGTATCCCAATGTCAAACATTTGAAATGCGTGACAAAGTCTGGCAATATTTCGATGGAAAAAAATTAATGTCCAATAAAGTTACTAATTCCATAATAGTTTTATAAAAATATAACGACTATATATATATATATATATATATATATATATATATATATATATATATATATATGTATATATCTGTATAATAAAAAAGTTTCTTTCTTTATCGCAAAATGTCACCTTCGATTTGAAATAAGACTAACGTCAGAATGAAAAAGATTATAATATATACTATAGAGTATATTATCATCGTACAAACAAATAGAGTTTAACAATCTTTGCCCCTCTTCTCTATCGAGAAGAAAAATGTCGAGACTTAATAATATCTTAAATAATTCCTCAATTCTTTATTCTATAAATTCATATATATATATATATATATATATATATATATATATATATATATATATTGAGATTTTTTTTAGGCACTCGTGACTATATATATATATATATATATATATATATAACGAATGCCTAAAAAAATCTCTTTCTCTATCCCTGCAGTCTGTGCCTTGTGTCTTCATTTATACACTTTGACCTGATGTGACCGGCGAACCAACGGAGTATATATACACCCAAACAGGTACAGAATACAACGCTAAGAATTTCTTGCTCGCCCTACCCCTCCCCATCGTTCTTTCACCTCCTACCCAGCCGACGGGGGTGTATATACGGGGTTTATAATGGAACTTTGCGAGCGCGCTTAGCTCGGCCATAAATTTAGCCCTCTCCCGATGGTGTTCGTGCGCGCGCCCCGCTCGCGCTCGCCCGATAGCGAATCGATAATTTGCATTATTGTATCTTCTCCTCTTCTCTCCGGCGCGCCTCCCCTCTCCTCGATCACTCTCTCTCTCTCTCTCTCTCTCTCTCTCTCTTTCTATTTCTCTGGCCTGTGCGAATTTGCGCGATCTAAATGGACGCGGCAACGTCTAATACGCCTCCTTTGGTCTTTCTATATATACATATATTCATTTCTCTCTCTTCCTCCTCCTCCTCCTCCTCCTCCTCCTTCTCCTTCACCTCCTCTCTAATTTCCGAAGACGCGCGTTAGAAGGCGCAAATCACCAATCGACAAATGCATTACCTGCAAGGCAAATTGGTGAGAGGGTAAGTAATAGAAAAATTCGCTTTGATGTATATATACGTCGCTGTTCGTTCGAACTGCATAGCGTTAATATTAATTCGCTGCTATTGGTTGTTGCGGGCAAAATGGGGAGGCCCTTTGGGTGGGATTTTTTTTTATTTTTATGGTTGTAATGGTTTTACAGTTAAGGCTAGAATACGATGGTCGGTTTTATTGTGAGATAGAAACGAAGATAGAAATGCGAGAACTATGATGCATATATACGGAATAGAGTGTTCATGAGTTATGAGGGATATACTGTTAATGTTCGTTTGGAAAGAAAATATTGCGCACAATGCAACCTCAAAGGTTACAAATTAAGTCAAAATGCTTGTAATATGCATTAAGTAAATGTCGTTAAATCATTTTTATTGAATCATAAAAATTAATGCGAAAAGTTCTATAACTTATATATATATTGGACATTTATATTTTAACTTTGTGTATAGATTGCAAGTTTTATTTTTGTTATTGAGATGATCAATAATTGGGAGTAAATTTATTTAGAGCGCTTTTTAGTCCTGTAATCTGCAGATTTAATTATAAATTATACAATTTGATAGAGAACAAATACATACGATTTAGATTATTTCATCCGAGTGTTCAGCTTTTTAATATTCAGTAAAATAATGATGCGAAGTCGTTGAAGCTAAGAGCTTTTAATAATCGGTAGTTCACAATCTTATTCAATTCTGATAATCGTATGCTGAAACAGTAATCTTATCTGATCACCGTCTAAATCTGGAAAAATTTTGACGAAACTTCCAATTTTGAATTTATTATGCAATTTGACAAGAATCTAAATAGAGCCACGACTTCGTATAGATTTGTTCCTGTGGGTATTTTCTTCCCAAGCTTTTCAATAATATTAGTCTCTTTCTCATGTTAACCATCAATGTACTCTCTTTGAAAGAAACAATAGGTAAATGAGAAACAGGTTGCTATTTACATATTTGAAAAATTCCTTATTAATTGAAAATCTGGACTGTAAAGTAAATAATTTATGCACGTATACGGTATATACATTTCAATACTTTGAAAACCCACTTCCCTATACCCCTCAAATACAAGACTTGTGAGCTTATTAGCGGGGAACAAGTGAATTAATTCCGGCGCATAGCGCAGTTCGTTAGCAATTTAATCTTCAGAATCAGCGGCATATCTCAATATTAAGCGAAAGTTTCGCGCGAGCTTGATCACGTGGATAGTATAACAAGTGCAAGGTTTCTCCCAAGGCAATTGGTTTTCTAATCAGGACAGATTAAAATTCTTGGGAGTTTATGTAATATATACGCGAGAGAGAGAGAGAGAGAGAGAGAGAGAGAGAGGGTCCCATTTGTCTAGGTCGGCAGCATCGAATGAGCAAATGAAATGCATTTGAAAGTGCTTTAATATATTAATTATATTCATTTAATTATATAATTGATTGGATAGAAATAATTTGATTTGATGTGCAATACGTGTAAGTCTATAATAAACGCGCTGTTTATTTAAAAAAAAAAGCAAAAGCTATTGTATACTGCGGACAACATATCACAATCGACATTTATTCCAATTGAAAATACATTATGGACGTTATTATCCTTTGATTCGATTCTTCAAATTATATAAAGATCGTATGTTAATTTTTAATTCAGAAATATGTCTCCCTTTATATGTATATAGATAATTGTTTTTTTTCGCTTGTATTATACTGAGACAGAAAGTAAATTCAGAAGAACAAAATTTAATAGCGATCAGTAAAAATCCAGATAAATATATTTATGTAAGATTACGTTATCGTTAAATATGCGTTTTCGAATTTACCGCTTTAATCAAATTATCCACAAAAAGACTTTATATAGAAAAAATAATAGTAATCCCAATATTAAGAACATTTAAAAATACCGTGACGATAATTATTCATTCCCTTTGACTGCCATTGTTTTCTTTATCCAACCCCCACTCGTCTACTATAATAAAAAAAATCACGACCTCGTTAACAAAATAATTGATAAAAGTAATTAAGCACAAAAGATATACTTATGTTTGTTCAGGTGTCAAAAAATGATTCGATTTAAATTTCGTCGATTTCAACGAGGAGGCATATGGCTGTCTGGCTTACATACACTCCCACACGCTGACGCACACATATATACATAAGCGGGCGCATACAAAAAGGCTAATCAGACATCGATAACGTTGGGCGCTTTATAGAAATATTATGCTTGAGAATATCGGTGAAAGTTGGTATGACTACGCCAAGAGCGCAATGCTTATATTATAGAAGCCTAAATTCTGATGGGGATACAACGTGCAGCATGAAACTCGTGATAAGCCATAGTCGACCACGTATACTTAAGACTTTTTTCTCTCTCTCCTTCCACCGATTATTTGTCGTGAAAGCGAGTACATAGCACTTGCACGATAATGGGTGGACACTGTCCAAAGTTATTTATATATATATATATATATATATATATACATGGAGTATATCGTAAAGACAAAGTCATTACCATAATCGTTATGCTCCATTTGTAAGACTTGAAAGAGAAATTATTCCACCTACTATGTATAAAAAAACTATATATATATATATATATATATATATATATATATATATATATATAAACGAAGAAGAAAGAAAAGAATCCCTTTTTATACCTGCAGCCAATGGTCGTTTGCATGAAGGTGACGATCCCCGTGACGAAGATCATGGTCGAGATTATGTGGCTCCGGGCGGGATCGTCCTCGGCCATGCAGAGCGCCGGGGTGAGAATGAACGGGATCGAGACTATAGCGCCAATCATCGTCAGATAATGCTGGAAGTATAGGACGCGTCGTTGCTGTATTTTTTTATTAATAAGCTCGCGTTGTTAAATGTCTTTGGCTTTTTCAGAGTGAATTCTTAATTCCTAGATTGAAGCTTTTTTTTTTCTTTTTTAATAAAAAGTTATAAATATTAATCTGTTATGCAGTCCGTATTAACGCCTTCTAATTGAAGTAGAGCAAAAAAATCTAACGAAATACTTAGCAATTCAAATGCAATCCAAGTGATATGGAAATATCATTGTCTACATTGATTTTGTGAGAGCGCCAATATATAATTTGTGCCAAGCTTATACATATTTATAAAATACATTGGAATCCGATTGGTGTAAACTATGATACTCAATCTGATAAATGTTATTTTCTATTTTTTCTCGCCATCCGATCGTATACAAAATAATTTTCTTTTAAAAATTAAAAAAACACACACACACATAGAAATAACCGAACCTACAATCGAATATTGTTTTTTCCGCATATATATATATATATATATATATATATATATATATATATATATATTCATACGTACCTGTAGCGCCATGAATAAACAGAGATACCACGGCGGTATGTCGTCGATCCCGTACGTAATCTCCGTATTTCGACTTTTGGACTTAATTTCATCTCTCTGATCCACGCTGCCTGGTCCATTGATGGTGGTTGATACATTTTCTAAACTCTTGTAATTGAAATAATTAATTATAATAACAATTGACTGATAATCGTGATAATAAATGCGAATTGGGATGAGGAAGTTTAATTTGCACGTTATCGTGTGCATTTGTAGAGAATCGTTGCGTCATTCAGCAACAAGAAACATTGTAATATATTGCGACTGTTATTTTTTTACGAATAAAAGTTTACCGAGAATTCGCAGAAGAGCTGTATATAATGAATTAAGAAAGGTGAAAATTCGCAAGTTGTGAAAAACGCGCGTAGATAAAAGGATTTATCGAAACGCTAGTATCTATAATCGTGAATCAATTCGACATACTAATTGACGACTTGTTTACATATCCTATAAATCTGACATTTTTATTACCTGCTGCCTAATAAGTTATACCTATAGAATTCTCGCTAAAACGCAGTCTATTTCTGAATCCACGAAGATGAGAATTGTTATTCAATTTGTATAAACTTTTTAGTGAAGCAAATTTAGTTTCCTACGTATAAGGACACTATAGCTTGTTTGCCGACCATTGAATGGAGCAATGGTTTTACATAAAATTACTTTAAATCTATACCAAAGTATTACCAAAACATGTTTTTATATTGTCTAATATGGAAATTTCTTAAAAATGAAATCTCAATTGAAGTCGAGATCATTTGGATGACACCAAATTCAGATTTAATTCTGCCAAATCTGCGATTTTCGTATTTGGTAAATCAGTTCGGAAGTTCAAGCAGAAATGTTCCACCTAGCGGCACAATTTATAGGCTCATTTAAGTTACACCTGAATAAATAGAGACATATATAAAAATGATATTTAAATATTACATATGCGAATGTACTAGCACAAATCAACGAAAATTGCGTCGCATACAGAAGTAGAGTCGAAACTGTTATTGTTTAGTTTACAAAAGTTTTAGAGAATGAAAAATAAAAGTGCACGTGGATAATAATTTATCTGTAATCTGATGAGAGCATGAAGAAAATTAAGATGTTTTTAAGATACTTACTTAAAGTTCATACATGAGATAATTAAAGCTCAACGTATCGTGTGAGTTCGCTATATAACTTTAAAAACATACAATCTAGCGTTTCCTCAATGCTCATCAATGACGTCATTCATGCAACATCATTCAAATCGTGATTTTATTCTTTGTTAAAACAATATTAAAAGATAGATGCAAAGGATCGTTTAAAAATAAAATTAATAAATATGAAGTTCCCCATTGCATTTCTCTGACGGTTTCACTCTCTATAAATCTGACCTTGGACTTGATTTTGAATACGGCATTGACATTAGCGACGATTGCACTTTTGATTATCGGCGAATTGTGAAAAAATTCCTCGCGACGTATTGAAAAGTTTGCTGTGAATTTCTTGTGAGCATAGATATATTAGATTAGAAGAATATTCGTATTTTTTTCTTCAATACGTTCGATATTGACAAGTTAATTTTGCAACTAAATGTTGAATTGTTTTAAATTTGCAATAAGATTTGATAATATGTCAATTGCTTTACCATTGGACTTATTTTGTATGTAAGTACGACGATTTTGGAAGTTTAAAAAAAATAAATAGTCGTCTCCTGTAACATAATTGAGATTAAGCGCGAGTTTAATCTTTATCGTTTTGAAATAATTCGCTATAAGTCGTTCAAACACCTCAGTTTTAACGTGTATATATAATTTTACGCTGTAAGTTAATACTGTAGAAAGATAACCCTTATCAAATTTGTAAAATACTCTCATAACGGAAGAGTTTAGTCTCATGTGCAAGCCATCCGGTATCACAATGCGAGTTAATGTTGAAATATGCACACATTTTAAACCTTAATTGTTGTTTGTTTTTTTTTAAAAAAAAAAGGTTATAATTATGCGAAGTAAGAAATTGACTTAACGCTTATGCAAAGTGGAGCATTTGTATCTGTATAGGCATAAGTAACGAAATTTTTATTGCTTTAGCAAATAAAGTAGTTATATACCTTTATTTGTATGATGAACTTTTGTTTACCAGTTATAAACCTACAAATATATTCATGTATCAGTTGTTAAACTGTGCCATTAAGTATGATAAATTGATTATTACAAACAGAATTTGGTGCAGTAGATGGTCGCGTATATAACTCAGTCCCAGATCTAGGTTGATGAATTTTTAATATTTTAATTTTCGTGTGCGATTTATTGCAAAACAGAATAATTTTACCATTACCAAGATTGCAAAATTATTATTACCTTGGAATATTAACTGAATAATGCGGCTCAACTTTCAACGAATTATTACATATACGAAATAGAGTAACTGATCATCGGTGTCCGTAACGACATTGAATTTATTACACAATTTTACGCTTTCATCAATACCCAATTAAATATATACATTTATATAAATTTCATTCGATCCATAAACTTCATAGTCGCGCATCGATCGCATTGTACTCGGTCTACAAATCAATTGCGCTTAATTCACGTGTCTTCGAATTAATCAAGATCGTATCATGAAATTCGAATTAATAAAACTTGTTATATAATACATTCATTTGTTGAATGCACACACGGGATGTATCATACAGTCCGTTTTGAAATTCAAATAATCCCCCCCCCCTCCTTTTCCCTATATATCCTCCAAAGCATCGGGATCTTAAAAAATGCGGAACGACTGATATAATTATTATGTATATTGCTTGATTAACAATTTGCGCACAAGTGTTTCACGTATTATATGTTAAATGAATTTGATTTCTATCGAGACACAAAGTTTCGTTAAAACTTATAATAAGATGTGGATCTAAAGTGTATTTGTAATTTATTCGGCGACTCGTTGTGTATTTCCAATTAAACGTATGGAAACTTTTTGGATTGAAATTTGTCGGTAAAATTTACCAGAATCACAACGAATCTGAAGTTTGTATCGCTGGAGTGTGACGAAATTTTTCTAAAACATCGATTTCTACTCAATTTATAAATGGTTATTATGTATATAAATATATTTATTATTTCACGACTAAACAACATTAAAATACAGGCTTAAGTTAGAATTTGACGATTTGCGGTTGCTTTGCGTAATTCTTTCGTTGCATTATACAACGACGCAAACTTCAGGCTGGCTAATCGTACGGGACGTTGCGATTTTCGGCTATTTTTTCGTACACATTATGATCTAAAAATTATACGGCTGACGTGATTATTGTTAAAAAAAATTGAATCAAAATTCTCTCCAGCATACGTAATATAATGTTATTAAAGAAAATATAAGAAACATGACGCTATGTCTATTGGGTAAGAAAATTTTGAGATACATCCTCAAAGCATTTGAGTATTTTTTAAAATTTTATTTATTAATATTATTATTTTCTTTTTTAATATTTAAAAATTAGCCAAGAAAAGTTAGTCGCTGAAATAGTTGCCAGAATACAGTATTTATATTTTTAAAAATTGACGAAAACTAAGCCAAGTGAATTTACTCAATGATATCCCTTTATTTTAGTATAAGTGTCATCAAGTATACACAACAACAAATCTTCTAATATACAGACCAATTTTTTTTTTCACTCGTCAATAATATTACTTTCTTCCTCTTAATCTTTATACAGCTTTAAGTGAACTTCTATTATTATTTATTTTGGAAACAAAGTCCACTCGATTCTTATAAAGTTTGTCAATATTTCTATAAAACTGTATATCCTGCGGGACGATGAATAAAGCAAAGCTTGGGAATTACTAAATTCCAAAAAAAAAACCTCTCATCCACTCTATTGCCTCAAAAAACGTTTTCTAAATACCAGAACTAGTCGAAACATCTCGAAACAAACATCTCTCGCCCATCGTGGGTTCTTCGTCCGCCCAAAATTCACCTCAATCCTCAAAAATTCTTCCTCATTCCGCTGAAATCGCCTCTCTGGTCTAGTTATACATCGATCCATCGCGTTTTTCGATACCCTCCCTTTGATTATTATTATTATTATTATTATTATTATTATTATTATTATTAATATCATCATTGTTGTTGTTATTGTTATTATTATTATAAATTTATTGTTATTGCTATTATTCTTGGAGCCTTACCACGGACGTGAGCTCGAGGCTGTTGTTCCCGTCCAGCATGCCGATATCGCTTTATATATACATATATTGATATTTATATATATGTGCGACAAACACACCCCAATCCGACGTTGTTGTGTGTATGTGTGTATGTGTACAGATATATAATATATATATATATAATAAAATTTGCACTCGTCAGAGCACACCTTGGCCGCACACGCCTGCGCGCACGTTGTATCCCCTTTAATACAATACACTTTTATATACACGCTTGACAATTGTGCGGCGATAATAGGGCGCGATCGCGGATCACCGTCGCTCGGTGTGTATATTCATCAGAGACTTATTGTATGGGTATGATATTATAACGTCCGACACTCTGCGGCTCAAAGTCAAAACTCGTCTCCGGTATTCGGCAACGCTTCCTCGCCGCTGCGGGGCAACAACGGCCCGGCGCCTCGTTTCGGCGCGCCCGATGGGATGACGATTATTAAAGTATTTCAACGCCTCGAGCATTTAGCCGTATGTATACATATGCTCGTGTATACGTATCAATCCCCTCCTCCTTCGCTCTCTCTCTCTCTCTCTCTCTCTCTCTCTCTCTCTCTCTCTCGCTTTCAGCTTTATCCTTTGTATATTGACGAACCCGCGCCCGCGAGGAAGAATTCTCGGCAACGCATATAGGTATATTAGACATGTATGGCTTAGTAGTTTGTTGACTGGGAGGGGAGGAGTATGATGAGTTCGGCGTCCGCGAAAGTGTGGATTTTCTCTTATCGTGGGCTGTAAAGTGGTTCGAAGAGATCGGGACTTTTGAGAAAATGTGATTAATAATAATATTAAAGCACGATAGGTTTCTAAGCTGCTGATAAGACGCCGCGGCTGAAGTGCGCGGCTTTATCAGGAATTTGAGATCTCTAAATTTGAATTGGAGAAAACTCTACTGGAATCCGTGTCCAAATTCAAACACAGATAGAATCATTAGAATTTACAGTGTGTGCTTATATACATATATACACTAAGTAGTAGTTCGATATACTCGAAATTAATCAGTGATCGAATTTATACTACAATCTAATAATTTTCACTGATTTTTCCGCGTAGGTACGCTTGAAATAAATAAGTGATTGAATTCACATGATATTCCAGTAGTTTTCACTGATTTATGGAATTTACAGTGTATATTCACTGATTTACCAATGCATAGACACTATTGTACTATGTGTATATAGCTTGTAATCATAGAATTTACATTCTGTAATCGAATTTAACATAAAGATTTGTAATATACATATATTCGTAGTAAATCAATTTCATTTACATTTATGAATTGTAAATTCAATAATTTCTAGTTTAAGCACTGATATGTCAAAGTATATGCACTGTACATCTCCTGATTGTCATGTATACACACTGGTAAATATGTGTACAAGTATATATTGTATCTTTCACTACTTACTAAACACTCGCTTCCAATAATTTTCACTCATTCAAAGTGAAAAATGAAAATAAAAATTTACTCAGTTTTTAACAGTTTCATTAAATTTTTATAAAATTTTTGCAGCACACAGTTAAATTAAAAGGTCACAAATTATAGTATAAAATAATGAATAATGCAAATTACATAAAATGTGTTTGTTAAAGTTGTACAGTATAATATAAAAGATAACATTCCACAATGGGTACTTAAAGATGGAGCTTTTGATATTTACACTGTACCCATACTCTATACATCTGCAACTGTCTACCACGATTCACTTGTAGTCTTCTATCAACGAGATTCTGAACTTCACTAAACCCTTGAGTTGTAAATATTTCTCTAATTTCCTCTGAAATATATTTTATACAATTATTAACACACAGTCATGAAAAAAACATTCATTTCTGTTATTACCTTGTGTAAAAAAATAAACTCGTGTTCCATCACCTCTCGCATAAAAATTATCTGCAAGGCAACGACCTTTTTTAAACCGCAATTGAGCCAAATCATATCGCCCATAATCTCGAAATAAAACTAAACCACCTGGTTTCAAATATCGATGAATTTGTTTTACAACATATTGCATTCTATGAAATGAATAATTGTACAGTACATTTTTAGCAGCAAATCAAAATAGTTAATAAAGACTTTCTTACTTTTCTGGATGTATTGCAGAAAGAACAAAAATTAGAATGACAATATCTAAACTATTTTCCTCGAATGGCGGATTCCAATTTTCTTGAGTTACATCCAAAACAAATGCTTTACATCTATAAGCAGAAAGAAAAAAGTTTCAGTACAGGTACATACAATTTGCTTTACATAAATACATTGCACAAAAACAATATAGAACAGTAAGTAAAAAACAATTACCTCGTCTTATCATATTCTGGATTTTGTTGTAAAATTTCAATAGCTGTTGATGAAAAGTCACAACAGTAAACAAATAAATTTGGATCATTATTATACAATAATAAAGGAAATACTGTATTGCCCACACCACAACCTATTTCTAACATTTTTTGGGCTTTTGTTATTATATCTTTTGTATTATTAGCCATTCCAGCTGTACTACATTGTGGTTCGGATAAAACCCTCAAGGGTCGTTCTTTATCTTCTTTAACATCATCTGGTGCTAACTCTGGAAATTCAGTAAATAGCCAATGCCTATCTTTGAAAAATCTAAATTAAAGTCATAATTAGTGTTGACATGCCATCCCAATGATAACTACTAGATTCTTAATTAAAAAATAATGAAGTTACCTATTTTGATGAATTCCATAAAATTTGTCCCAATATTTATCTGCTTCTGTTTCATATTTACCAATCTCCTCTGTCGATGCTGAAACTTTTGAATTTTCTTCAACTTTTTTTTTAGCTATCTCTTCTTGTTCTTCATCCCAA
Organism: Sycobia sp. Sy_11; assembly: GCA_018907035.1. Classification (NCBI taxonomy): domain Eukaryota; kingdom Metazoa; phylum Arthropoda; class Insecta; order Hymenoptera; family Epichrysomallidae; genus Sycobia; species Sycobia sp. Sy_11. The sequence continues at coordinate 2,370,647 of JACCIC010000001.1, forward strand.
ACAACATTATCCCTAAATGTTTAAGAAAATTTCCTTACATTAAAAAAAATATATAAAAATTTTCTAATAATATATACAATATAATGCATAATAAAATAAAAATAAAAATACATCATTAAGTTTTAAACTTGTCTTAATTGTAATACTAATTTTAAAGCTTAGAGAATTATTAAGTATTGAAGGAAATATAATTTTATAAAAATATTGAGGTTCTTATAATTATTATTTTTTGTATTCATTTTAAATATTATAATTTATAGCGCATAAAAAACTCCGAAATATTGTGTAACTTTTTTAAATAGCAAATTTTGGCGCAAAGCATCAGAATTACCGTCGTTTTCATGTATTAAAGTTTACCACGGACGCTTAAACGGATCAAATCCGTAAAAAGTTCAACAATTTAAGTATTAAGAAGATTTTTAAAGTTCATCCAAAGTGCTTGTGCGTGCGTGAAACAAACGTAAACAAGTGACGTCTTTAAGCCTTTGAGGTTATATCAGGAGTAACTTGTAAATCCATGAGAGCCGGGGCAAGCTAAACATATACATAAACAAGCGCGGTATATATACCAGGCATTGTGCCGGAAAACGTCGTCCTTGTCGGTCAAGGTTCGGTTGCCGAATTGGGGCCTCTTTGATTCCTCGTCGACCTCCGGCGACTCGGCCATGCCGGTCGATCTGATGTGCGGCTCAAAGGCGAACTGCCTGCTGGAAAATGGGATGTACACGCACGTGTTCTACAGCAACTGTAGCGCCGCCGCCGCCATTGCCTCCTCCACCGCCGATGCTCCTCATCTGCCCCATCCGAGCGTCGCGCTCGCAACGGCTCCCGACTGGATAAACGTAAAGGCCGTTTTACAGAAATTGATTTTTTTTTTTCATCTACTCATCTCTTTCATTATATAATTTTATTAATTGGAATTTTTTAAAAGCTTTTTTTACAATATTTAATATAATTTTTTTCATCTGGAAATTTTATTGCATATTAATAGCAAATTTTTGTCTTATAGTTAACAAAATAATAGTCTTATTTCTATTATTATTTAGTTATGTTTCTGATTTATTTAATAAAATAAATATACCAAAAATTTTCAGGCACGTATAATTGAATTTTTTTTACAATTGTATGTTATTTAAATTTTCGAGTACGTGCTATTAAAAATTGATGCAAATATATTGAAAAAATAAAATAATCTTGTATGCATTATAATTATAATTATTTTATTTACTTGGAAAGTTTTTTTTTTAATGCGTATATATAAAATTGTATACGAACATGTAATTAACAATTCAAGTGTATGTTAAAGAAACCTATTTCAGTATTTCTTCAGCTACTTTTAATCAGTATTTTTCTAATCACAGTTCCAATCACTTTTAATCAAAGTAAATAATTACAATATTAATAACAAATTGATAATTTAATCTTGATATTAAAAAGTAAATAATTATAATGAAATTTTTTATATATGATAATGTTCTGATTCGTACGATAATAAGAATATTATTTATATTAGAACAATAGTTTGGAGTTCTTTTGTTATTTACAAATCTTTATAATATATATCTAAAGTTTAAAAAGTAATTTCTTAAGAGAACAATTCAAAAAGATTTGACGTGTTCTTGGTTATTTCTCTTATACTATCGGAATAGAAATTACTCTATTTTTATAATAATATTATATATGTAAACATTAAGCTATTGAAATTTTCAATTCAACATTTCTTTTATCGAAATGAGAATGTTTTTAAAATTTAATATTATATAAATTAAAATTTTATTTCAGTAATAGAAAATATAAATAGTAAATAAAGTACAAGGTGAACTAAAATTTAAAACCACTTAGTGTTTACATAGATAATTGTATAATATATTATATAAAACAGACTAACTTTTAGCTTTTTGTTCGTTAAAAATTGACTTCAACAGCGGCTTAAATTCAGGGGATGTCGAAACTAAAACTGACCGTTATGAACTCCCGTAACATGACTGGAGATTCGACAATCACTTTTCTTAATAAAACAATTTGTAACATTTGTATCATCTGGTACCAGTTTGTACACATTTGTCCTTCAGTGTTGAAGAACGGTTATTTGCCGAGCTTACTGAGACGATAAATAATCATGATTTACCTGATAGCTGAGTTTCCCAGGTTATAGATGAAATTTTAGTTATGTTCACAACTATCAGGTAAATCATTAGATTAACATTTCGAAACTAAAAGCTCCCTAAATAATTTTTCTGATCGAAGTGTACCTGGTGCATATTGTTATGTGCTGAACAAATCTTCTGTCACGTTATCCCGCGTAATGACGGCCAAATTTTACTCCGACATTGCCTTCAAGCAGCTTAAAGCTTCCGTAAAAATCATCCTTCTGTTTCGTATTCAAATCCGAATATGTTAGGCCTATATATCTACCTGAAGAAATTATCACCGCCCCTACCCCCAAGTGTTCTCTTGCATTACGTTCTTTTATCGAATCTCCAATTAATCACCTCCCCCTCCCTAACCTTTCGTCGCTCTTATACACCCGCTATCCGATGCCATCGAACCTTCACACCTGTACCCCCTCGCCCCCTCCCCCGGCAAACTGGGGACACACCTTTAAATCCCGCTGGGCGTCGGATCCCTCTTTTTCTCTCTCGTCTCCGTTCTGCGAGCCGAGAGTACGCGCGCACGCGCATCCGCGTCTTCGTCGCGGAGGGTGGAGGAGGAGGAAGAGGAGGACGGGGAGGAGGATGGGGGAGTGAGAGAGATGGATATATATGTATAGGGAGGGAAGGAGTTGTCGACAGTAATGAAGACGGCGACCGACGCCTAGCGGCTCCTCACGATTTACAGTCTGCCGCTCCTTCGGTTGCCCATCGTGAGGCGCGAGCGCGCGAGAAAGGGAATAAAGAGATAGATAGATAGATAGATAGATAGATAAAGTGAGAGAGAGAGAGAGAGAGAGAGAGAGAGAGAGAGAGAGAGAGAGAGAGAGAGAACGGGCATCCCGGCAAAAAGGCAAATCCGTGGGGGATACGTCGCGTCGCGACACACACACACACAAAATTCTGAACTGTTGCACACGGAGTATATACATATATGCAATACCGTTTCGGGAGAGAGACAGAGACGGAGAGAAGGGGGGGAGGAAAAAGATAAAGGGACGAGAGAGAAAGGGAGACAGAGAATTTCGCGCGGATAGAAAGAGAGAGAGAGAGAGAGAGACGGGGTTGAGGAGTGCGCGGCGGGATTCGGGTAATACGTGTATATCGAGGGGCAGACGACAGGACAGACGCCACCCCAGACGTCGATTCCCCTATTGACGCCGGTCGCGGGGTGTACAGTAGATCGCTTTAATATATAAAGTCGGCTGGAAGTAAGTGTTTTAACCGCTTGATACTACTTATGGCTGTTGAGCTTTTGACACTGATCACCATGCTGCATGCTTCAACTTATATACGACAGATACGCAAGTGTGCGTGTATGCATATATTTTTTGCCCCTCTATGTGAATTTATTTGGAGCCGCAAAAATATCAGAAAATTTTTATCTTATCCGGCGCGGTGCTAATACATCGCTTCTTTTATTTCGATTATTAATCATTTCGTTGATTTCTTTCATTATTTTAATATCGAGACATCCCGATGTATTTTGTATATTTAGACCGGCATTCTCAATTGAAATGTCTGATTGTAAAATAGATTTAAATTATAAAAACGGCAAATTATCATGATTTTGGATTTTAGCTCCCGTGTAAGCCGGCTAGGCGTTGTTTCTTATTATAATAACATGCCAGCCATTCTGCTATACCGATTGAGTGTTTTAACGATTTTTAATAAATAATCATGAAAATATTTTAAATTTTAGTTATGGTTCCTATTATTTCTATTATATTACATTACTGTAACATTTCACGTAGAATCTTCAAGCATTGTGGAAATGAGACGTTATTAATATTTTTTAAGCATAAATTATAATAAACTATAAAATCGGGCAAGCTTTTACTCGATCGGTAAAAATTGACATCGCCATCTTCTTAAAAGGTAATTTTTATCATTTCGTTGCTTTCTACCAGAAACGATTAAATTCCCCTAATCATTCGTCTAACTTAGAATTGCTTGCATGAAAACTCTGATTTTTAATAATTATTTTGTCAGACAACTATACAACTATATTAGATTTACTAGACAACTATACATACTATTAGTTTTATGACTAATAGCGTAGCGATAAGCACTGATGCAATGGGAATAAATTCTGCATGTTCGTTATGAATGCATCAGTGTCTGTTACATACCGAATAGTTAAACTTCCACTGCGTAACCGCTTATTAAAATTTACATATTAGAATTTTATTCTTTAAAAAAAAATTTAAGAATTTTATCAAAATCTGCTCATAAAACTCTTATATAGTAGAAATTAAAGACATTTTGTCTAAAAGCATAATTTTACCAACCTAAAGGAAAGAAAGATCAAAACAACTCATCAATAATTATTGAACATAACCTCCAAGATGCGCAAATGATTCGATTACTATTAGATTACATAAAATAATAATTAGTGTACCGAAAGAGTATAAGAATTAATCATTCATAATTTGTTTAAAAATGAAAGAATCTCTTATTCCCTCCAAACACCTTTCTTCACAAATGCATAAACATCCGTTAACCTCTCTCATTCGGTCCACGAGATCGGAGTTTTGGGTCTTCTTCAGCTCAATATATACAGCGCTCCCTATATATATATATATATATATATATATATATATATATATACAGCTCTCCCCGAAAATTGCCAAACTCGCGCGCAATGACAAAGCTTCGCGGGCAAAAAGAAGGGATGTGGTATAATAGAAACGCGGAACGCAATATCGAAGTACCTCAGCCCTTCGGTCGATGAATGTATAAAAAGGCATGCACGCGTACATACACAAATATATAAATACATACATACACTATGGGAGAGATGCCGAGGGCGAGGGAATTCGAGAGGGAGAGTGGAGCGGCGATCGCGCGAGAAAAAAATCCCCCGCGCATCAGGGTTCGCTTTCAATTTCCCTTCCGAGCGAGCAAAATGGGATCCTTCATCCGGGAACCTGTACACGTGCAGAGCCATATACAGAGTCCGCACACGCACACAGACACACACCATTCGCGCCAATCCAAGCGTAATACGTACTGTATGGACTGCGCATTCGTTCCCTCGCCCTCCCTTCACCCGCCCCTTCACCGCCCTGCAAGCGGCCGCACCGCCAAGAGTCCGAACTCGGGAATAAGGAAGGACCAGTCTGCCTGATTTTAGACGCAAACTTGCGCGGCTCGCGGATCAATGACCTTTTGGTACACGCGCGCGCACGTACACATATATTTATCAACCCTTCCCTTTCTCCATTGCAACGGTGGAGGGGGGGTCCTAGGGAGAGAGAAGAAGATATGACAGAGATGGACGGGAAGGGGAGGGGTGCAGACAAAAAGTCATATATATATATATATATATATATATATACCCACATACATGTGTATGTATGTATGCACGCATATATGTACCAGTGATGGTGATGCAGAGTGTCTGAAGGCAAAAGTGGTGCAGGGGGGGGGCCTACACGAGGCCGGTGCGAGACATCAAAATGCACCGGCACGCCGAGCAGATGGATATAGGAGGCAAGGGACAGCGCAGCGTCTGCCGATAAGAGCGAGGCCGAGAGAATAATCGTGGGGGTGAAAGCGAGGGAGAGACAAAGAGAGAGGAGAATGAGGAGAAGAAAATGGATAACGGTGAGAAGGAAAGGAAGTGCGACGGAGTGAAAGAGACGGATGGACGATATCAGAGTGTAGATAAGAGCGAGGAGGTAAGGCTGGCGTGCTTTTTGGTGGAAAAAAACTTTTTTCCCTTTCTATGCAAGGGCGGGAAAATGGACCTGGAACATTTTTTTTCTTTCTGCCTTTCTTTCTTTTTTTAATAAATCTTTGTACGAGAAAATCGTAGATTTCTTTCGTGAGCAAGAGTAGCAGAGATTCATTTGCTCGGGTGTGGTTTAGCGATAAGAAAGAGAAAAGAAGAGAGAGGAGAGGGGAGTAGAGAGAGAAATGCATGACTGAAAGGTGTGCATATTATATAGTTAAAAACCTGCACAAGAGCGAGCGGAGATAATGCACAGAAAAAATGACGTACACAGGGAGAGATAATTCGGGAGAAGGGGGGGTGGAGAAAGAATGTGAAAGGAGAAAAGTCTGATAGCTTGGAGGGACACGTGTGATAAGAGCTGCGAGATAGGTAAAGAAAGAGAGGGAGAGAGAGAGAGAGAGAGAGAGAGAGAGAGAGAGAGAGAGAGAGAGAGAGAGAGTCAGTTGGAAGGAAATGAAAAAAGTCCATATGGAGGCGATGACGGACGAGCTTACGAATGAATAACTGTGAGAACTCCGGAAAATCTCTCTTCCAAAGCACATCGTATATTGCTATTATGATACACTTGATTCGTCAATCAAATTAATTTCACGTTCGTTTTAATTAGCTTAAAGTAATGAATATTGTTCCTGCGCAGTCAAAAAAATGTCAGTTGATTTAAAATTATTCTTATCTATATGAAATGATTATTTTAAATCATGTTACAGATTTTAATATGTTAAAGTTTTTATTTTATTTTTTTTTATATACTTGTAATAAATTCATATATGACTTCATAATGATTCATTAGAAAAGGTCACGATAAAATGTATAAAACTTTCTTCACAACAGGATCGGCTTGTATAAAGTATCATCGATGTATATTTTTACCGATTGAAGAAAAAGCGCTCTGTCTTACACCTATTAGCTAGAGCAATATATATTATTACGATCGTTCGGCATTAATTTTAATTTTAAAGCAGATTCGTTGAAACTGAATGTTCATGCGAACGCATTCAAGAATATTCGTTGCAAATGGTAATGTTTTGAGCCGGAACATTTTTCAAAACGTAAGAATTTTCATGCTAATTTAAAATATTTTTGTCTCACACTCGGTGTACGAATGGAGAATAAAAATTTAGATACTTGTAATTATATATATATATATGTTTAAAAACAAATTTTACTCAATCGGTAACATTTGACTACGATGCATAACCTCCTAGTGCTATTCGTTTACGCGAGCAGCTTTTCCCGCTCATTCTACCCGTTCCTCTGCAAGGCGTAGGTTAGTTCCGGCATTCAAGCTCGAAACCCGGCTGTACAGAGGCTGCAGAGTCGCAAGTGCGCTTTTCCCGCGCTTTGATGCACGCCTGAAACGTAACGGGAGGTATTTCGTGTATAGAACGACGACGGGGCGCCGTAGTCGCGGTCCGCAAAACTCCTTTCTTTTCTATAATTAGCTAAGGCGATGCTCTTCGCGAATCCATAACGACGACGGGCAGGGGGGGGGAGTGGGGCGACAAGAGACGAAGACGAAGAATAAAGCATCCCGGCCGGTTAGAAGCGCACCGCGCGCAGGGCGGAAGCCGAGGGGGGGGCGTAGATATACAGAGTGGAAAAGGACGGAGAGACGGCCATAAGGCGCGAGGGGGATGCTAAGGCTCTCCTTCTGCGTCTCTCTCAGAAATGGCTGCTGCCGCCGACGCCACCGCCGGTTGCCGGACGAATTGCGTCACTCATTCGTGGGCGGCAGCTCCCGCCGTTCCTCGCGTAACTGCTGCTTCTGTATGTATGCAGGCTCTGATGCCAGAGTGAGAAGTCCGGGGTGACGGGGTGCGGGGGGGGGGCGAAGCGTGCGCGCGATGTTCCAATCCTGTACCCACGGTATAGTGGCCTCGCACATACACGTGCACACACAGACGCACGCCCTAAGGGAGAAATCGATACGCGTTCGTTTCTTCCTTTCTTCGGGGGCGAGGTGGGGCGCGGGGAGACGAACAGAGACAGAGAGGGAGAAATGGTGGGAGGGGACAGAGAGCATTTCAGTAGATACAGCCGTACAGCGCGCGGCGCAAGAGTTTGCGAACAAGTAGCGTGGCTTCAGATACATCCTCCTGTCCTTCTTCACGTCTTCCTCCTGAATTTATATCTATACCCTGAACCTCTCGCCCTCCTCGTACGTCTCATTCTCGAGATATGTACGTGTATTATTCCAAGCGTTGCGTTATGGGTGACGAATCTGATTTGTAAGGGAGAAGTACGAGCATACACGAGCGATTGATCAGTCATTATTGGTACGAGTAACGTAGTCTGAAAAATCATCGATCGCTTGCTAACGAATAATTATGAAAACGACTGAAATCGGTTGAGATCTGTTGATTCTCTTGAAACCAGTTGAATTCGATTATTGCTCGCCCAATTATATGAAATAGTCCAATTCAATTGGAACGGCCTAATGATTGTAAATAAGTCGAATTCAATTGAGATCCGCTTAATCGCTTCATATCGGTTGTATTCGATTGAAATTTGTTGAATGATGTTAAATCAGATCCAATTAGTCACGATCAGTCAAATTATTTAAAATAAGTTTTATCCAATTGGGTCAACTTGAACGCCTTAAAATCCATTTAATTCTGATGAAGTTACAAGGAAAGAATTAAATTAACAAATATATTTATGGGTGTTACAGTTTTTATAAAATAATGTAGTATACTCATAAAATGAGAGTAAGACTGTTGTTGTACGTATCGCCCCAGTAAATTCAGAAATATAAATTTCTACTAGAAAAATAATAAATTCAAAATAAAATAATATACATATTATGTTAGTAAAGGACAACCAACTGCCCCACCACCTAAATTAAAATTTACATTTAATGTCCGACCTTTCTAACAGCTCCCGTTCATCTTCAGCGTCTAATCTGATTACGAATTAAAGAATATAAAAACAAAGTAGAAGTATAATATTCGTCGTTTCATTTCGTGCATTATTTATGACTTTGAAAATAAAAAAATTAATAAATTTGTTATTACTTTATCAAATATTTACTGTCAATTGTATTCAATTGGAAACATTTTAATGACGTAAAATCAATTGAATTATATTAAGAGCAATTGAATAATATGCTAGTCGAACCGTGGAATATAACTCATGAAAATTAGTATAACAAAATTAAAATAATTAAAGTTTTTTTTTAAATCTACGTAAAATTATCTGAAATCCTCAAATGATTTGGATTTTTACTTTCAATTGAAAGACTTCTTGTTAGGAGTCTTTCTCCTTTCCTTTTAAGTCGGCTCTCCATCGAGTATTATCGTATAAAATGAAGGGGTAAAGACTATTATCTTAATAGCATCCAATATGAGTTTCCAAGGGCGGATAAGATTTTATGAATTCACGATTGTCTATTGAATAATATTTCTGTTTTATTTTATATATTTACACTACTATTTCTTTAAGGAATTCAAAAGTATATTGATGTGCAAGTTTTTCGTACCGCTAAAAAATCATTTAAAACTCGTTGGAGGGGGGCATCTCTAGCTGATTTAACCGATGAACATGGACTGACCAAACTTTTTTTCCAAGATGATACGCCCGTATATTCTTGAATAGAAGCGTGAAAGTGGCGATATGCATTGCTACCTGAAATATAAAAAAAAAGCACGTTCTCCAATAAATGATTGAACATTTACTAGTTTGAAAGAAAAAGTTTGATCGATTTGAAATCCTGCGAGAATGTACTGAATACTCTATTATAAACTCAACGATCGTGGATTATGCGATCAGATGCAGTACTTATTTGAATCGCGAAGGATTACAATTCATCGTTGCTTCGAAGACAGATTGCGATAAAAATCGCTGAGAATGGGATCGAACGAGGAGTTGCCGCAACGATCGATTGATTATTCCCACGTGCTCGAATATCGCCCGCGATGTTTCCTTCCGCTCCATTATCTATTACATGCAAGAGAATTGGGGGATTGAACTTGAACGCTGAATAAATTTGTATAGATTGAGATGAAAGGCAACGAAGCTTATTACTCTGTATTCTTGAATCGTTACACGTACCTGCTTGAAATAACTTGATACTATTAATTCTTTTTTTAATGGGATTGCTCCTTGGCATTTTTTATTGGTTAATATGATTGCATCTGATGGTTTTTGCAAAATATTAATTTTTAGGTTTAGATATACGTAATCGTAATGAATAAAAAATTACGAGGCACGATCTAGAAATCTATTTTTCAAAATCAGTTCTATTATTATTATTGTTGTTATTGCTGTTGTTGTTGTTGTTGCTGTTGTTACATATCTCAATGCTTAAACTAAGATAGTCTAATATTATTGCTATAATCGTAGTCTTATGAACATTTTTTACCATGGTCTTCTAAATATTTAGATTGAAATTTATATTGTTGAAAAAATATATCAAAATAAGAACAAAACAGAAAAGTTGACTATTTTCTCGTCTCTTTTTTTTGAACAAAACGTTATTGTCGTTTTGATCCAGACTCTTTACAAATTTCTGTAGTAATAAATAAATATGATAGGATATTAGGATTGATATATATTTTAATATTTAACGTTTATCGGGCATTATTTACACTAAGGACTAATGAGTAAACGAGAAATAACAGTATCGAAAAGCGGCGTTCTCGATATTATACGTAGTGTGATCTAATGCTCTCTGGTGTAATTTGAGAACGCGCAGTCGGTCGGGATAGGGTTTGACGGCGAGGGCAGGCGTGACTGATTATAGGCAAACCTGGCCAAACTATAATCCAGCGCCTTCATACCGTACAAGGGAGAGGCTACGCTGATTGGCTGTTCTTTTACGGTATCTCATTTCCAGGGTTATTATGCTTATATTGTAAAAGGCCAACTTTTTCGGATGCACTTACGTCATAGTAGTCCACGGAACGGATTTCAATTCTGCTTTTTATGCAGGGCAGAGGAAAAAAAATTACAGCGTAAACACCCATAATGACTTATGAGGAAATTCATATTTCGTCATAAGTTTGTTACTAACTAAACATGCAATTCAAACAAAATTTCACTTCTCCCTGATCAGAATATATGTCGCACTGACCAATACCAACGGAAATGACAATTGCATCGTCAATCCTCTATCTGTCCATATCAGATCAGATTTATCCCGATTACTGGGACTGAAAGCTTGTATGCGCCGATCTTTATTCATTACGGCATTATCGATTATACAAAATTCCGGATGGTCCAATGACCGGGCGCAGTGCTTCCATTCTGCTGTGTGCGCGTGTGTGTGTATATATATATATATATATATATATATATATATATATATATATATATAATGGAAAGAGGCAGAGGGAGCGCAAAATATGCATTAATAATCACATAGCGCGCACATATCACATACACACATACCCACGAACACACCTGAATGCCGAGAGGATGGCACGTGAGGGAGGGGGGGTTGGTAGCTGGGGTAGTGACCGGGTAATCGCGCGTTAGTTCCCCGTTGGAAATCGATCATCTCACCAAGAGAAGGAGCCGTGAGAGCTATAATTATAAAGTGGAGGATAGGGTCCCCCTCTCCCTCTTCCCCACCCACAGCCATCCTTGTCGCGATTAAATATATCGCGCGTATTCGCGCGGGCGGCGACTGCAACCTGTTCGACTCGGGGGAGGTCGCGCGCGCTGTGCAGTCGTCGGGCGGCTCCGATATGTCCCCCCCCCCTCCCGCCATCGCCCCATCCCACGTGCGTGCTCGCGAATATGTGAACCACACGGCCACTGCGAGGCCGTGGCCGGGGATAATAATCGAGAGAAATCCGATGATGCCCGCCGAAGCTTCGTGTACTAAGAAGCTCGAGAGAACGGGTCGAGTGCAGGGGTGATTCGAGCATTCGTTATACATACATACATACATACATATATATATATATATATATATATATATATATATATATATATATATATGTACATATAACATATTGGATTGGAAAATGGATGTCGCATGGATAATTGAACGGTTGTACTCTTTACGGGCGACTCTTCTCAAGTTTTTCAGGCCTGACTTAACAGCTACATATTCTACTGAACGAAATTTTTGATCACTTCCAAAACGCAAAAACAAAAAAAGAATTTTTAAAACGGTTTTATCATAAACCTTTTTTCTGTACTATTCAATCGTCAGGTATTTTTCTCACCTTTTTAACCTTAATCCTTAATTGGTCGCACTTGAGAATCGCGTAGGATGAATGTCAACGCAGCTGCAGCAACAAGTGCTCTCCTGCTTTCACCACGAATTCTAAAATTATCAAAAAAAAAAAAATCTAGTTGATTTAATGTTTCAGGTCTCCGGGGAAAAGTCAGATTTTATTTAATTGAATGCAACTGTTTAAATATTGTCAAATATGAGCAAAGCTAAAAACTAAAAAATTTTTTTTTAAATTTTAAAACATTTCTTTTTTTGTTATCGCCATAAAGATTAGAATGTATTTCTTACAATTGATAATGTAATAAACTTGAGTCCTTACATGATTGCTCGTTCCAATAATGTTTGTTTTGAATGAAAAATGCACAGAAAGTCTCATGTAACAAAAAAATGTTTACCATAGATGGATTAATACCGTTAAATCACAAAAAATTCTCCGTTAAATAGACTTATAGACAGAAAAAGAATTTATATTTACAATATAATTCTATTCAATACAAATTAATTTTAGATTAATTAAATTAAAAATACAAATTAATTTTAGATTAAAAAATTAAAAAAAGGGAATGCATTTTAAAAACCTGAAACTTTGATTTATTTTATTTTCGTACCTCCCAACGATACACAAACCTTGTTAGAGTAAGAAACTTCCATTTACTGTTAAGTGAATTTGTTCCTAATTAGGTTGACTTTGTTGGAGATCTGCAAGCAATGCTTAGAATAATGAGAATAAGCTTTTTTTTTTTTAATAAAAAGTACTTTTTATATATGCACAAAGTTTTACAACTATTGTAATAAAACACTAATTAGTTCGTTATGGTTCATTAATTAATAAAAATTCACTCATAATCAATTGATCTCAATGCCTGTCTAATTATGTAAATTAGCCAGTGTTTGTCAACCAGTAATTAAACTAATTACTGCTGTAATTAATTCCTATTCGGCTGCGTGAAACTGAAATATTTTATTTGATTTATTATTATTTTGTTTTATTTTATTTTATTTAATTATTTTTTTTTTATTTAGTTTATTTAATTTTGATAAAATAAGTTAGTGAAAGGTAAATCAAGAAGAGAAATCGCTTTGTCAAATTTGTACTCTGAATTAACGAATAGATCATATAATCTAGCTTGAATAATTATCTAGCATAATCTTTAGGAGTTGGAAATTTGATATTCGGAATCCCCTTACAGAATATACATTTACATTTAAGTATATATTTGTGATACTGTAATATTTGAATAATCATAAAGCTTGTGCAGGTTATGAATCGGCGGGAAAGCCGATTAAAATGAGTTTTTACGAAAATTCGAATTTACATATATATGCAAAAACACTAGATGTTTTTAAATGTATAAATTTGTTATCAAGCGAACAGCGGTGAAAATAGGTGTTTTAATTATACAATCTGAATAAAATGACGCTCAGAAAATTGCAGCATCGCGGTAAAACCATATGAACAGATATGCCCAATTGCACTTTTTCCCTTTTTCTTAACTGTAACACAAGGAGAGTAATAATGGGGATATACGATACTCTCTCCTCGTCTATTCCACTTTCTCTCTCTCTCTCTCTCTCTCTCTCTCTCTCTCTCTCTCTCTCTCTCTCTCTCTCTCTCTCTCTCTCTCTCTCTCCTCTCACTCACACTCACCGACTCACTCTGTCACTGATTGTTAGTAGTGCGCAAAGATGAGGTATGTGACAAAGAAAAAAAGAAGAGAGGGAAAAGAGGTTCTTCCGTAAGTTTCGGGCGGATTAAGAATGCAATCTCTAATGGAGGACACCGATTATGCACGAGCTCACTTTGGTCTGTTGCATGCAAACGAGGCACAATAGAATAAACATAGTAAGCGAACAAATGGACCAAGGGTGGGGGGGGGCAGGGGAGCAGGAGAAGTACGGAACGAAATCAAATGCTGTTTATTTCGGCTCTGTACACAATATGGAGGTTTCTTCCACCAGCGGCGCGATGTGAATCGTTGGCCCAATTGCGGATAATTTAGTGTTTTAATGATTTTGGGGATTCTAAATAACAAAATGAACTAATGATTGCATATCGCACATGTACGAATTATTTTTATAGTATTTAATTTTAATATCGTACGTATGGACAACTAAATGTGCACCAAATTTAGTTACAAAATGAAAAATATTCAATTTATCAATTCGATCGTTATTATTTTATTTTTATTGTAATATTACGATATTGACGAAAATGGTTAATTTTAATTATTTGCAGATTCTAACGTTCTCACTGTCCATTACATCATTTTGAAAATGCATATTTTATACGCTACAATAATATTGATAGCAAAACGAATTCTTAGAATTTTTTTCGATGAAATATTATAAAATTACATTTTCAGAGCGTTGTTTGTGCGAGTTTATTAACTTGTGTACTCATATTTCTTGTTTACGATAATCGACATTTGAGTGAGATACCTTCACGTAGTATTATAAAGTGAGGAAAAATTATTATTCTTTTTAAATGAAATGGATTTTATTTAATCCAGTTCGGTGAAATTTTTAGAGCAGTTTGTTACCAATGAACAATAATAATATTTATTGTTAAATATTTTATAACAGAGATGCGGGCTTTAGAGAATCCGTTTAATTAAATAATTATATGGTTTTGTATTACAATTCAGTCTCTTTGAATTAATTTATTTCATTTTTACTAGATTCACGTTTGCACATTTAGAAAATATAATTAGTTTCTAAAAAAGTCTTCTGAGAGATTTTCTTTTACAAAAATTCAGTTTTCAATTTGCTGATGAAAGCAAGCTCAGAAACATAAGGCAATAATCAACAACGCGCTCATTAATCTCGTCGGCAAACTGATTAAGAAAAATGCCCCCGTTGACTTGCAACAAAGTCAACGGGGACGTCACAGGCAATTTAATAAATTATTATTTAAAATGTGAATGCGTCTGTGTATCTATGTGTGTCTATAGGAGGAAGTTTAGAAGAAGAGAAGAACAAAACAAGAAAAAAGAAAAGGTAGCTCAACAAAAATTTTCGGTGAAAGAGACAGGGCGCGCCGTCGTTAGTCGCGCAACACCCCGAGGTGGATAGGAGGAGGGGGGCAGTTGCAAAGAGGCAAAAAGTAAAGGGAAATACAGTAAAAGAGAAGTGCATGGCGCGCGCTGCATTAAAACTGGAATGGCCGAAAACTGGACCGGGGGGGGGGATAAGTCGACTAATTGATGGGCGAGATTGATCAAAAGGAAAGAGGGTGGGGTGGGCGGTGCTCCGCGTCCGTTAGGTGAAATTTCGCAAGGTCGTTGAAATAACAACTATGCATAAACATATAGGAAAGCTACATTTCTTTTATGATTTTTTTTTCGATATCTAAGCAACTTTTCAATCCATGTGGATATAATTTTCAAGTTTGCAAAAAATCGAAATGAAAGAGTATGATCGCAAACATTAATGACTGGTTTGTGAGAGTAGAAAGATTGAAAAGAATCAATAGGTTTAAAAATTGTTCTTGGTTGATTTTTCTTCGAATTTAACCATTAAAAATTATAATAATACATTTGCATGATTAACGAGGGCTTGGTCAACTTGCAAGCCGTCTCTCAAAGGTCTAACAGGATGAAATCATTTCAAAAACTATAGATACAACTACAAAAAAAACTAACAAAAAATTTGGGGTGTTTAAAAATATTGAAAATATGAGATTTTACGTGATAGTAAGTTTTGATGAAAAACCACCCTTAAAATCAAGAGTCAAAAGCACCTTTAATACTTGGGAAACGTAAGAAGAAAAATCTTAATTTTTAGTGATTGCCCAATTCCAATATGTGGGGGTGATCGTTTGAAAATTTAAAAAAAAATTAGAAAAAAAACAATGCTCATCCTAATTCTTTGCGGATGACAAAGGGACGCACGGTAACTGCGCCAGCCAAGTATTTAGCCGTTCGTTGGGTAAACAGCAAAAAAATTCAAGCTCTCATTACAGTTTGCAGTCGCTGTAAAAGCTCGAAAAGGTACAGAGAATGCGATTAATGTCGTACGCACTCGAAAAAAAAATATATACAGAATAATACATTTGTTGAAAAACACCAGCAATAGAACCAACGATGTCACGGCAACATCTTGCAAACTGTAGAAACAATATAATAAACAAGAGAAAATCTTGCGCGCGTGATTAAAAAAAAAAAAAAAAAACAGGATCCCCCTATATAGCTCTCCTTTTTTTCCGGCGAGCTTGTACCATCGCCGAAGCGCTCGCCTCGCTGCTCCGCGCGCGCATCAAGAAGGCGCGTTGCGGCGCGCGCTCGCCGCTTGGTTACGGGGTGGTTGCCCTCGTCTGCGCTTTGTGGGAAATGCCCGCTCAATAACGCGTAGGTTCTCCCCTCTTTCACTCTCGCTTCCGCGCGCGCGCGCGCCAGCTTTGTCGCTCCCCCTTATGGCATGTAGCGCGCGCGCAAGGGAGGAGAGAGCGAGAGAGAGAGAGAAACTTCGCATGGTGTGTGTGTGTGTGTGTGTGTGTGTGTGTGTGTGTGTGTGTGTGTGTGTGTGTGTGTGTGTGTGTGTGTGTGTGTGTGTGTGTGTGTGTGTGTGTGTGTGTGTGTGTGTGTGTGTGTGTGTGACAGAGAAAGAGCGAGAGAGAGAGAGAGAGAGATGGGAATATTTAGACAGAGCGAGGGTCGCTTTTGCCTCGCCGAAAGATAGGCCTCTCCTCGGCGGCGGCGCGCGCGAGCGGCTCTGACGTTGGTGGCCCTTGCTGTCGCCGCCTTCTATTTTTCTCCCCGATGCCTCGCTCTATATATATAGAGCCCGTACGCGTCTGCCGCGGTCTTTGCTCCCCCCCCCTCTCACCCACGTCTATCTGCGTCCACGTTTGTCTTACTTTTGAGCTTTGCGTTTTCGGCGCCCGCGCGCCCGCCTGGCTTTACATTATCTGGTCTACTGCAGAGCATGTCTTTGCCGAGTCTGCGCTAGACGTAGCCCCCCCCCCCATTCTCGTCGCGTAAAGCGAGAAGCTTCATTGTGACGAGAGGGAGTATCGAGGTAGTAGGTTAAGATGACGAAAAGATTGGTGGTTTTTCTTTAAATATTGTTAGAGCCATTTAATTAATGTCTTTCTAATCTTTTGGTTAAAGTATTATTTTTCGTTACATTATATGCTATGCAATCGTTATTTTCAAGCCTTTTTTTCAGCCTTTGCGTCATATTGCAAAATCCAATCCAGATTTACGTTTTCATAAAAAGTACTTAAACGAAATCACGATTTGGAGAAATGTCTTCCGCCCCGTATCCAAATTTAATTAATATACATCAAAGATAATTTCTATCTAAAAGTCTGAATAAAGCCTCAGTTATTGATAGTTTTGTCTCTGAAAATATCAAACTCACAGCATGCAGAGATGTTCTTCCTGTGGGTAACTCAAATACGGGCGTGGCTTTGCAATAGCCTATAGATAGTTCTGTCAAAGAAATGATTAATTTGAAAAATCTCGAAATCACTGAAAATTTTTAAAATGGAAAAAACTATAAAAAACTAATTTTAATTATCAAAAGCGACAAAAGCACAATATGGGAAGGTATCAGAACGGTCAGCTTTACAGTAACTTGTTACAGACAAGTGTGATAGACCAGTGCTAACGACATTTAGTCTCGATAAGCGATGAAAACTAATACGAGAACTCTTGAATGTCTTGCCATCATAACGAATTACCGCAACGATAATCATACTAACATTTTCTACAATATACTGGGAAATCTCCGGCTTCTATAGAAATGATTTTATAATAGAAAATACGTAAGTACACTGAAATTTACTTGTTTTATTCTGAATTTCGCAACGATAAGTCATGGCAACGATTTCAGTCCCCCATATGCATTACGACTTATTTTACTCTCGAGCATTATTAAAGTTCAATACCAAGAATTGGACAGAGATGAGAATCGCGCCACAATCCATTACAGCTTCCTGCATAATTTTCCACATAGTCCTGTGATTACAAAATTCGTACCAAGCCTCGTTCTGACTTCGGTGTATCTCGATCAGGGAAAATCGATGTCTCAACAGTTCATCCCTTATTGACTTGTCTGTAAAAAAACCCATAACCATTATTCACTACATATTTATATACATAACAAATTTAAAATATATAGCTATGCTACTGCACTACTGACAAAAGGTCAATCTCAAAGACCTTATCTTGACACCGACGTTATTATTGCTCGCGGGCTTTCTTCTTCGCTCTTTCTCTCGTGGAGAGACACAGCTGTTTTCCATTATACAACCGGCCGTTGAAAGACGAGCACAAGAGCTGTACAGATAGGTGTGTAATACTGGGCCAGGGCTACAGAGTCTCGTCGGTGTGTATGCGGATGCACCTGTGTGTATGTATGTCGCTTGCATAACTGGAGAACTGTGTAAAGACGTAGGTTCTGAAGGAGATTCTCTTTCTTCTCTGCTCTGTTCTATTTTCGGCGCTCTTGCTTGCTTGTCCCCGTCGCCTTTTTTTGTAATTCCAGAAGCACGAGTTCGAAGATAACAAAGATTTCGTTGGGAACTCTTCAAGGCCGTGTATCTGATTCTTTGTACAGCTGATGTTATGACACTTCCAATTGTATGAACGATAAATAAATTATAGCATAACATAATTCACTGCAATTAGTAATAATAAAAACTTTGTTCCGATCGTTTAAATGACGTTTACAATTTATGATTATATTCTGTAAGTTATGACTTCTTTCTTAAAAATTTTCGTTAAAAAAGATCTTTTGCAATTATAAATACATGTTTATATATATTTTAAAATTCGGTTGGATTACATGCAGAATATATACACAGATTACAAGATAATCCGCCATTATGAACGATCGTACTGTATAGGCTTTAACTAAATATGAATAACCGTTGATCTATTACTGGTTCAATTTCTACGTCTCCAACTTTGTGCTCAATTACAGATTGACAGTACTGCTCGCGTAATAGCCAGCATGATTGGCAATATCCATGTGCTGCACATAGTGCTTCATTATCAACTCTCTCTCTCTCTCTCTCTCTCTCTCTCTCTCTCTCTCTCTCTCTCTCTCTCTCTCTCTCTACCTCTGTCGCCTGTCCAAGTGCGTTGGAGGTATGTTCTTTGCTTACGATCGCATCGACGGGCTAACCTATAAATTTGCCCCGCACAGCCATATAATCGAACAATTAGTCTGTCAGTAAGCTATGCAGTTACAGTTGTAATTATAGGCTTCGAAGAAAATATACTGAAACTGGCTTTTTAATAAATGTGCCCGTCGCTCGTTGGAGATCATATTCAGAATTGTGATTTGTATGGAGGTGGAAGATTATATTCAAAAAGATAGATTATGAAACAACAAAAATCAAGTGATAAAAAACATGGGAGTCACGTGGCGTCATGAAAGATGCAAAATGTATAACCCAAACCGCATGTTTGCAACGAATGCTAATATTGCTGCACATCTAGTTCTATATATAGATCTAAACCGAACCTCAGCTGATCATTGTCTAGCGCGTACCGCAGTTATCAAATTAATAACAATAACAATTCTGTCAATTATCTCCATGTTTTTCCTACCGCGGGGCGGGGGTCTGACAGGAATTGAAGGGAAAAAAGGGAAATTCGTGCTCGCGCCTCGCGGTCGATCGGGCCAAGTTCGTAGCGGCAGCGACAGAGAAGGAACCGAGGCAGAAAGAGGAAGAGAGAGTTATATACCACCCCTCTTTACGCGCTTAATATATACCTATATACAGAGGGAGTCGCCAGGGGTGGCGGCAGTGGCAGCGGTAGTGGTGGTGGTGGCAAGCCATGGTGGTGGTGGTGGTGGTGGTGGTGGTGGAAACCCAAAGATCGTTCGGGCAATGACCTCGGACGTTATACTCCAGGACGCCCAGGCTGACGCTTCTGGACTCGTTCGTTCGTTCGGCGTTGCCATAGCTTTCCTTTTCCTCCTTCCCTCTCTCTTCTCATTCTCTCTCTCTCTCTCTCTCCTCTCTCTCTCTCTCTTTCACTCTCTCCCTTTGCCTCTCTTTCTCTTACTTGCTCCCGAGTACTCCGGAGCTCGGTAAACGTCGGACGTTTACTCTTTTATACATTTTTATACGTACCTTTTTTTCTCTGCGCTTTATCGATCACGTGCAATTTAACGTGGAGGGGAGAGGGTGGGGGTGGTTGCTTATATTCTGTTTTTTCTTGGGACGTTCTATGGCTACAGGTTGATTAAATTGTCCTTAGTATATTGGAAATTAAGTGGAAACATGGCGTATTCAAATTGAAAAAAAAAACGAAAGAATGGATGGCGATAGGACGATACTACGCTGTTTACAACAATGATTATTGCGTCCGCGCATTGTTCCAAACGACTGGCTATTAGCTTATAAAGAGGGAAAAATGCTCATTTTTTTGTGCTCAAAGTCGTTGATTTTTAATGAGGTTTTGCTGCGCTGTATAGAGAAAAACGCAAGGTTTTACCTGCTTCCTACGAACAATGGGTGCAGCGCGACGGTGTGCTCGCTCGCGAGAATTCGGTTACTTTACCGGAAAGAACGCTCTAACTCCCATCCTGTTAAGCCTATCATTAAAAATGTACAATACGATCGTTCTTCCTTTATAGCTCAATTCGTAGTTACTTCAAAAACTTACTTGCAATCTTCGTTATTTCAAGCTATCTAAGTTTTAAGTAACATGTTAAATAATTTTTTTCGTGTATTTAGCGATATATAAAAGATAATAAACTAATGAAGTCAAAGTTTCTTTTGTATCCTAGGCTTGTCTCATTATATTTGCTCAGATTCGATCATCTGACTTAAAAACTCATCGACTCTAACAAGAGATTTAGGGAATGTAACAGAAAGTGGATAAAAAAATCAAGGAATCGAGTGATTGTCCTATTTATGGTAAAATATTTGCAGGAAATCTAGTGTAAAATGTAAATCTCAGGCCTCGGTTCACTTTACCGCACAGGCTGCACTGCCCTGGAATCAATAAGTATTTGAAACTTCTCCGCAGTGTCGAGTTTTTCGTCAGCGCTCAGGGGATTTGCATGTTATATGTGAAGATATCGAAGCTTCCCTCAGAAGTTCCGTCGAAGATATGTGTTTTCTGTTCTGAATATTTTTCAGGGAGCATAGGTTGATATGATTCCTTATATATAGCTTAATTTAAAAGTCGAATAATATGTAGATCATAATTTTTGCAATATTTATTCTTTTTCTTTAACGGGAAAAATGATTTGAAATTCTGAGAAATACGAAAGAATAAAATAATACAATGAAAAATAATACCTTCCTTATTTTTACCTTTAAAAATGTTTAATTACATTATTGGCAATGAACAGCTTAACAGTTATTTATCCATAGGGCTAGGAAGGGAATATACTATATCAAAAATAATTTTTTAAATTCTATCCCCTACGTATATTTTTAAAAATCTAAACTCTACAGTCTATTAGGACAGACAAAATACTAATGGAAAGTACTAATGGACGCTGAGTAATTACATTGTTCAGAGTTCGACCCGGACGTCTAA
This sequence comes from Sycobia sp. Sy_11, assembly GCA_018907035.1. Taxonomy (NCBI): domain Eukaryota; kingdom Metazoa; phylum Arthropoda; class Insecta; order Hymenoptera; family Epichrysomallidae; genus Sycobia; species Sycobia sp. Sy_11. Next base: position 2,392,229 of record JACCIC010000001.1, read on the forward strand.
ATCGTCAATGTTGGTTGTTATGAATGGTGTCGCTTTTAACGGTTTTACCTAAAAATTATCTTCAATAATCCCGGTATAATATCTGTATGTAGAAAATATATTGCTGATATAACAAACATATTCGAATGTAATCGTGGAAAACTACAGTTGAATTATTCTGAAACTGACATATTCAGAATAGCCTTGGAATCTTCTTATCTCAAAACTAAGATCACATGCAAAAAATCGAAAGACATTTATCATTGGCTTTCCTGGACGTTCAGGCTTTCATATAATCAATATATATGTTGTATCAACAGCGGTTATACAAACCTTTCCACTGAGTGGTGGCTTTTATGTCTACCCATTCGGGATTTTAATGTAAATTAATTGTTTCAATTTTAAAAAATTCATAATTCCTGCTACACGAGACATTTTCTTTTCAAAATATTTTGTAGAGTAATCCCATAATCCAATTCAGATTAAATAAAAAAATTTTAACTAAATAATTCAGTTTTCAAAGACGACTTTGTTTTCCCGATAATTCCGAGAGCTCGCTACGAGATGAAACATTGGCTCGCCGCATCGAGTACGAGCCAGTTCTCTCTTTATCTATCACTCCGCAGCGGTGGCGTTGCAACCCTCGTGCACATTCGTTTGCTGCCGCGGGAGAAGTATGATTATGTGAGCGCATAGTCTGCTTCAAAGGATGAAGGAGAAGTTAGCTGATCCCAGCCCACCTCCCTTCCGACACGAGGCTTTAGAATTGCGTTAAAACATAAACTATCGGCATAACCAGCCATTGTCGTTTGTTCGAATGAGCCACGCGAGAGGCGAACTCTCTCTCTCTCTCTCTCTCTCTCTCTCTCTCTCTCTCTCTCTCTCTCTCTCTCTCTCTCTCTCTCTCGCTCTCTCTTTCTATCTATCCATCTCTCTCATCCTACGAGAATTTCAGGAAACGCCCGCGCGCGTCGATCAATTCTGTGCCAGCTTTCCCTTACCCCGCATCGAATTCACACCTGAAATCCATTTGATAAATGTTTATTGCCGTTGTCACAGAGAGAGCTGAGTTACGCGAAGTTTCAATTGTAACATATTTTTTTTCTTCTCGATATTCCGTTGTAAATACCTTTTCACATCTCGACATGAAGTGAAGAATACAATCACCGAGAAGTATCAATGTATTTATAATTGATTAGCAGTGCATAGGATTCTGAGCAATTTTTAATTTTCTCAAGGAACGGCAGTTTATTGCTTGTAAAATAATAAGCTTGGCACTTTTTTCAAATTATTTATTGTCGATTATAACATAATAGTTCAGAACTAATTCGAATCGATAGCTTTTGGTATCGTCTCGGATCAGATTCGTATCAAGTGTCTATATAAATATTTGGCGGCTTTTGCACATTATCAAGACCGATGAGACCCATGAGAGGACGAAGATTTACAATGATCGAAGAGATAAGACTCATGTAATGTATGATTGACCGAGTTCTGAGCTATATATCAAACTAAAACTGCCCTAGAATCAGAGAAACAAATACTTTCACATTGTTTCAGATGATTCCCAGATGAACGAATGAAAAAAAAACTCAAGATTATTCTTTGTGTATTTCCAAATATCAAAAATCATTTTCAAAAAATCTGAAAGTATTATTTGACGGGTTCTAAAGCACTTTTGTTTACAATAATAAGTTCAACAATTTTGTGCACCTATGATTGAAAAACGTTGCCGATGATAAAAATTTAAAATAAGCCATTTTTTCATACAAAAAACCGCTATATTGAGTTTTGTAGTTCAAATTTTCCGATTTTTATATTGGATTCTGGTTTAGCATACCCATAAACAATAAGGAATATTTTTTGGGACATGGATTATTTGATACACGAAATTTGAGATCGAAAACGTGCTATACAATTCATTGTTTTGGTCGAAATGGGTGAATATAAGATAATATAATTCAATATGTTGATACTCATGCCTACAGATATTTTATAATAGATACTTTATGCATATTATTATTTAATAAACATCTCCCTATGTGTTCACTCTGAAAAATCATTGGATTTATACGAATGATAATAAGTGACAGGTAATCATTGTACCTACTTAACACAAAAGTAATGTGGAACTAAAACTATCTGATAACATTTGAAATCGTTTGAAATTGTGAATAGTTCAGAAACCATTGGAAATGTGTAACGAATTAAAATACTTCAAAGCATTGGAAATCGATTTGATATTAATTGAAAATGAAGCTAAAATCACGAAGCCATACAAATTTATTGTGCTCGTTTTCCAAGTGAATCATATGAACAAATAATTAAAATTATCCGAAACTGTAAAGTTGAGTCTTTTCAAATAAGTTTGAATTGTTTGACATCAAATATATTTGATAGAATACTTACGAAGTATATTTTTTGAATAATACATTATCAGAAAATATCAGAAAAGTAAAAAGTATGTAAATAGATTGTTTGAAAATTGCAAGTGTAACTAACTCCTTCACTCCTTAAACGTATATCGATTTTCATCTACACATTTACATATACTAGCTCAGATTATGATTATCGCACTACAGTGTAGGTGATTCTCTATGTTATTATATTAAATATAATGATTTTCTACTATATTTGTGAATATTCAAAGCGCAAGCTCTCCCTCGTTTTGCGCGCTATACCCATCGTAATGTTCCAAATCGCTTCAGTTCGAGAGATAGAGAGAGAGAGAGAGAGAGAGAGAGAGAGAGAGAGAGACCAATGTTATCAGCGTCTGCGCAAAAAAGGTGGAACCATATTGCACGGCCATCCGCGCGCGGTGTCACCTCTCCGACGGGGTTTTCCACGAGGGACAACTCCCCCCACCCTTCTCACCATCCCGCATCGTTGCCCGTTACATCCCCACTCGGCAACACGCGTTCGCACTCGCCAAAAAGTCGATCTACGCGGCGCGCTCGCGCGTACGCGTACACGCGCCTGCTGAACGCGCATAAACGCGATTCGCGCACGCGGCCCCCCAACCGCGCAGTCCGGAGCGCGCGCGCGTATTCGTACCCACAGTGCACGGGGGGGAGGGGGGAAACATAGAGGACGAGCAATCTCCCCTGCGTATCCTCTCGCCGCCCAGCCCCCGCCTCCCCCCGTTCCACCCTCCCTCCACCCATCCCACCCCGCGTCGCCGCTCACGGCGCGATAAGGAGGCGCAGGATTGGCACTTTGCGCGCGCCTAAGTCCGCGGTAGCGCGCCTATTTATATTGGTATAGATGCCGAGCGCGTCGTCGTCGTCGTCGTCGTTGTCGTTGTCGCGGTCGCCGTCGTCCCTGGAATGCTAATGCTTTTTCCCTCTCGACTATATATACATATGTAGACGCGGAGGACTCGTGGAAGACGGAATACGTTGCGCGCGGGGAAAAGCTCTCCCCCCCCCTCTCTCTCTCTCTCTCTCTCTCTCTCTCTCTCTCATCTTGCAGGAAATAGTGTGGTGGCAGATTTGCTTCGTTGATGCTCGGGGGGGGGGGGAGAAATACGTGCACGCATGACTCAGAATGTGCGAAGGTAGTTTGGTTCTTGCATTGTTTCAAAAAAAAAAAAAGAAAGAAAAGGAAGAAAGAGCCCTGAAAAATAAAGGTGGAGGGTAGAAATCGACTCTGTGTATATACGGGATTCGGGTCTGACGTGCTCGCGATGAAGACGCGGACGCGCGGAGCTGATAATTTCGATCGATATGGAGAGATTACCCGCATCGGTTACTGCGTTATCGGGCTGCTGTGATGTTTCAATAAGAGAGTGCGTCGGCTTCGGTTGTGATATGAAAAATTTTTAAGAAAAAATACGAACGCTCATGGGATCAAATGAATTAGTCGTACGTAATTTTCTATAAATTTTGCGCATTGCGCATATGATATAATTGACGAAGCGTCCTTCAAACGCTGTTGATATGAATTTTGATTAAGATGAAAGATAAATTATTTTGATGGCTTCGTTAAAAAAAAAAAAAAAAACAATTTATATAAACATTTTTGTCAATAATTGACAAGTATTTTTCGCCTTCACAAATGTAATTACATAGCTCGTCTTCATTCATTTTGTTTTGAAGAATCTCTACAAATTTTTGATATCCAATTGTGCTTTATAAAGGAGAACTTATAGAGCACGGATTTAATTCTTTTCTTTTGCATTATTAATGATAATCTCTGGTGCTCGGTTTTTTTTTTTTTTTTTAAACGTTAGCTTCAATCTTCGCAAACGACGTATTTTCTTCGTGTTTCAACAAATTTTCATCCGTATTCAGACGAATATTCTCGTTAATTCGTGGCAACTTGCCAGTTAAAGTTGCAGAAACTGCGATGGTAAGAAATAGAGATAGGGGGGAGGGGTTTCCAAAGATGCCGGTAGAAATCGAATATCTTAAAGTATTTTTCAATACATACAAATTCCATATGCAAATACTCGCAATTCAAATGAATTCTATGCATGCGGATAAATCATTCCAAGTCACTTCGGCTGATCTCAAATCAATTGTTAGAAAGAGTTTGAAAGACCTTCAAGTACTTTCATTCTCTATAAATGACTAAATATGATTTTAACCTACTTGTAACGTTAACAATATTGAAATTTCATGCTTGACGACAAATCATTTTTTTGAATTCAAATATCTTAATCTGCTGTAAATTCCGTGCTTTCGAATCAATTTCAACTGATTTTACCTGATTACAAATAAATTTTCAATTACTTCTAAATTACTATTAAAATTTTTAAAAAATGTAAAATTATCTCAAAAGGCATATTAAACTATTTCAAACTATTTGAGTCCTATATCGATGTCTTAACAACTGATTTTATGAAAATTCCGATGGCTTGATACAATTTTCTAATGATTAGATTATAGTCTCTCGCTGTCAATTTACATCAAACTACCGGTACTCGCGAGCGCAGATTCGTTTATCGCCACCTGCCCCCCCCCCTTCCCCCCCCTCTCTCTCTCTCTCTCTCTTCGTCTGTATCGCATTCCTTTACTATGCGGGCAATCGGCGCGCGCGGTGGTTTCCGTTAATCGCGCGAAAACTCCTCACGGTGCCTATATGCCGGAGCGAGTCGGCGACTAACGTATGCAGTGAGCTCCGCCTCATTTTAATCGAAGAGTAAGCGAGAGAGAGAGAGAGAGCAGCAACAAGCATGAGACGTTCGTGCTCGCGCGCGCGATAAAAGTGCACGCAAGTATGCGAGCAATGGGGGAGAGGGAAAGAGTGAGAGAGTAGGAGAGAGAGAGAGAGAGAGAGAGAGAAGGATAGATGGGGAAAGCGTCTATTTATACTGCTAGCAAGGGAACAAGAGCAAGAGAATGAGAGAGAGAGAGAGAGAGAGAGAGAGAGAGTGAGAGAGAGAAGAGCTTGAAAGGGGGGCGGAGGGGAGACCGGGGCAATTGACCGCGCGGCCTTGACTTTCTGCCTCTGCCGTAAGTATAACGGACTGCACGCCATCGGTGCCCGCGTCGTGCGCGACAGCCGCGCGCGCGAGAAAGTCGTCGCGACCGTCGTCGTCGTCGTCGTCGTCGTCGCGGCCGCCTCGTTCCCTCTTTTATATATTCCCCTTCTTGTCGCTCCCGCGCGCGCTCGGTACACGCAACGTCGACGCGATGCGCGTCGGTGCGAGATACGCGCGCGCCCGCGTGTGCGTATTATGCGTAGACACGCGCGCGCGCGCAAACACACAGACACAGACACAGACAGACAGACAGACACACACATATATGTATATATATGTAGTATGGTTGAATGCGCGCAACGAAAGGCCATCGACGCGTACTAAACTTGCGAGAGTGTGCATAGCGAGCCGGCAAAGCGTCTCTGTATATGGTCGGGACGAGTTTCCTCGAGCGTTTCCGCATTGTTTGTACCTGGAGGGGAGAAGAGGGAGGGGGGGGTGAGAGGCTTTTACAAATTCCACAAAATTTATTAGAAATGTCCGCTGAAATTGGTCCGATTTAATCCTACTCATTGCTGGACGCCGATACAAATATATAAAGTGTACAATTGTAATAATAAAAGAGAGAGAGGGAGAGAGAGAGAAAGATTTGAACGCGTGTCTTATGTATTGGAAAATTTTAACTTTCACAAATTGATGGATTGAATCTGGACGAAATGTGAGAGTGATCATTATATGTGCATATAATGTTTACATATAATGTGTATAAGTGAACAAAATACGCCACTGCAATTCCTGAGATACTCTTCTCGCTATGAAATCACTTGGTCTCCTGCAAACGAATCATGATGAAATCATTACGATTGTTTTGAGGAAGGAAACGATATGAAACAATATTGGTTATAATTGGAAATCAGTTGGAATCGCATAAAATCGTTAGGAATTATTTGAATTATATTTGAAAAAAAAGAGTTGTGAATAGATATTTGAACAACTTAAAGAGTAAAGGTTGGAAGAATTTTTGGATTTTGTATGATTTTATATATGATTTATAACGGTTTAAAAAATGTTAATCTTATGTAAATAATATTCAATGATTATAATGATTTTAAGTGATTTATACCGATTATAATCGATTTCGAATTGATTCCAAATATCTCGAAGATTTGTAATGTTTCAAGTGATTTCCAAATGATTCGTTAACAAAGGGTACAATAATTTCATATTCTGACAGATTCTTGAAAAATCATTAAGAGCGCATAAATACCGACAACAGTAACCGTATTGAGATTCTTCAAGATACACGTTAAATCAAGTTGAAATCTAATGAAATCACGTACGAAATCATTTTGATCGTTACCCTTGCTTTTTAAGCTTATAATCCCTCCCCATTTGCTATTATAAACTTCAAAGTATTTTTAAGTAGTTTTTCGGTTGATACTCTCAAATTAATGCGAGAATAAATAGCTAACAATATATTTTATACTCTAGGCTGTTCGACCCCCCCCCCTCCCAAAAAAAGTCAGACTATTCTGTCCACCAGCCAAGACAATAATTAAAATCCCACGCTCTCCGTTAAATCTCTCCCTCCCCTATTCGAGCGCCAATTTTACACCAAGAGCGTTTTAGAAAGCTGCGTCGTTAAATTTAGAAACTAAACGTTATTATCTCGCCACGTCGCGGACTCTCCGAATTCCCTCCCCGATCGATCCAGTAGTCGCGACAAATCCTCCCATTTCCGAGTCAGAATAACCACATGTATAGAATCTCCTCCGTCTTTTTTCTTCTTCCATGATCTACACGCCGCGAGCGCGGCGATCTGGCCGTGAATCGTCTACATTTTTTTTAACCTATTATCAGCATTGAGCGCCTGAGACACGCGCGCGGGAAAATCCAAAACGCGGCTATAAGACAGGATCCATTGTCGACCTCTGGTTCCCCTTCTTCTATAAGCGCGCGCGCGCGCACACACACACACACACACACATAATAAGAAAAATCTTGCCTTATAATTTTTAGCAACCGATGCTCTCTCTCACTCTCTCTCTCTCTCTCTCTCTCTCTCTCTCTCCCCCCTCTGACGCACGCGTCTCCGGGAGCACGAAATTCCAGTGATCCATATGCATCGCGACGATCGTGACCCACGGAGCACGGGGATAAAAAAAGGTGTCTATTCTACATGCACAGGTGTGAGCCGCTAGGCGTCGATAGCCCGCGCGTCAGTGTCTAGGTAGGTGCGCGGGCGGGGCGCTTGGTCCGCGGCTATGTAAGAAAAGGAACGGGCGGACGGACGAGAGTGAGCGCGGGGCCAACGGCCTTGACCCCGTCCGTCGCACGTATTATACAGACACGCATGCGTGCATAGAGTGAGGGAGAGAGAGAGAGAGAGAGAGAGAGAGAGAGAGAGAGAGCGCGGTGGGGGCGGTAGGTTCATATATATAACAAACGTGTGGACCTTTACCAGCGTAGATAATCGTAGATGTATGTGTATTCACTTGTGGGACATGTTACAGGTACAAACACAGGCACTGCACCATGAACAAAGCGTAGCACGCGAGATGTATACATACCTATGATATATCTATATACAATTCAATATATATATATATATATATATATATATATATATATACATAAAATGAATCACACCGGTTAAAACAAAGCGCCCGGTTTTTGGCACCTCTTTTTTCTATACTTCACCTGCCCGTTTCCGACACATTGAGGGATAGGAATGAAGCATGCGAAACAAACGTCGAGGAATGCCCAAACGACGATACCAAGGGCATGAACTGAAAAATCGCACTGGTCTTACATTGGGACGAAATTATTGTGGACGTAGGTAGAAATATATAGGGAAAGATTATTCAGACGATGGTTGAAGAATGAAATCTGATATGCAATCCTTTCGATGAAAAATCGTGAAGAAATAATATTTGAAATCGTTAGAAAATAATTTTCGAAATCTTTATTAAATCATTGAAAATCTGTGAAATGTAATCAGTTGCGCGAGCAAATAAGATCGTTTAGAAAGCAATGAAATTACCTGGAATTGTAATCGTAAAATTAATATTTTTTTCAACATTAGAATTCATATGAAATCACACAATATCCTGAAATCATAGTGGCATCTATAGTGAACAATATCGAATAATTTGAAATTTCGATTATGTACCTACTGCCGACGCCGGATGAAATTAATTTATGTTAAACCATGAACATTCGTATTAGAGCATCAAAGATATATGTGTATATATTTCCATATATTCTTTTTAAGTTTGTAAACATAGGTTTTTATTACACTTGCTATACAGATGTTGGCCTAAGTCTAAAGTAAATGTATTTATATAATAATCTGACTGCACATCATACACTCGTAGATTACTAAAAATCGTCGCAATCCACTTAAAATCGCCTCAAATCATTTGCACTTCTATAAGTGTATATACGATAAAAATCATCAAAGAAGAATCGATGTTGAGATTAAGTTTTACATGCATGAGAAGGTGAACGCGGCCATGGCTGCTGCAATGAAGAGCAAAAAGAGTCCACGTATCAGCATTGAACCTTAAAAGTGCAATTGAAATAAAAAATAAATAAAAAAATAAATAAAGCATCGCATTAATCGGACTGAATTCTACCTCAGGAAAATATTAATTCGACTCGTCGGCTATTATTATGGAAATAATACAGCGGCCGGCCGACTAATGCGCCATGGATATAAAGTAGTCGGTGGAAATTTATACGTACATAATACATATATATATACACATATACTACATACATGAATATATTTATGCATCGAGAGCGTGCAAGTGAACGCGCGCACCTACGCACGATGTATAATAAAGACCTAACGTGTTATTTTATTTTTTTGTTTTTTGTTTTTTTTTTTTTTTTTATCAAATTATGCAGCGTAATTTGTAAAGTAAATTGATTTTCTCCATTGTTGCGAAATGAAATCACTGCGCGCGCGAGCGCGTGCGCTGCGCAGCGGTGCAGCATCGTGGAATTTATCGCGCTCTTTAGGGCTTTCTCTCCTCGATAGCCAGTCTTAATGTATGTAGGTAATCATAGTTGGTAATAAATAATAATAATAAATAATAATAATAATAATTGTAATGATTCATTTATAGAAAGTTCGTTAAAAAATATATTAAGTTCTGAAATGCATTTTGGCTTGACAATTGTTAAGGAATGAATGCGACCAGAACTTAAACTTATACGAGTTACGGAGGCTATTTTGCTTGGAAAATTACAAAAATATATATACATTTAAACTATCCTTTTCATAAAATTGTAGAAAATTAATAATATTAAACATTCCTATTTATCTTTCTTTTCAATTGATGCTCGCAAATTTTAAAAAGTTAAAAATTTATAGGTCTCGTACAGAATAATGCCCTCTATTTGTCATTGGAGCGTTCCTTTTTTATGCTGATTTTAGTCTAAACAAGGTTGTGACGAAAATTTGTTCTGGTCGAGACGGAGAAATGGAGATGGGACAGAAATTTTAGACGATACTCGAATGCAGGAAGATGAAAATGTGATAAGCAGTTGTCGTGATAGTGAGGTTTACGTGTCGGGAGATAATCGTTCACTTCGTGAAATCGTAGGAGGCTTTCTATAAAAAAATGATTTGGAACACATTGTAATGGCTACGATTTAAAAGCTAAGAACTGAGATTTGGTACAATTTTACACCTTTACGAAAATATTTTCAAATAAATTTTAACTCGTACGATGTCCTAGAAAATCATAAGATCATTGTAGCCCAAGAGCTTTTTCCAATGTTTGTCATCTAAATTTAATTATTAAAATTATCGTATGAAATGCTTGATCTAAAAAATATCGAGTTGCAGACTTCTCTACATCGATAATTGCTCAAGAAATAATTCCGTTATTACTGTATATGTCGATATCAGGTATATACATTTTATTTTTATTAATTCGTAACAATGTAATAATCCGTATTGTTTTAACGTATCATTAATGTAGATGAGTGCAAATTATACGCAGTTAGTTTCGTCTATATTAAGGAGATAATTAGTATAACAACGTGCTTCGTTCAAATTCGAACAATTTTGACTTCATAAAAAAACCAATATGGATCTTGCATAAAAATTCATAAAAAAACCAATCTGGACCAGATGTTAAATAACTTTTAAAAAATGTTATCATTAAGTGTAGTGGATGTGAAATATGTGCATTGTTTTATTTATATATATATATATATATATATATATATATATATATATATATGCATGTTGTTCGAGATAATAGGTATTATGTTTGTGTATGCACATGCGTATGTGTGTTCATGTGTCTATGTATGTATTTGTATGTATGCATGTATAAACTTGTGACACACCAGTTGAAAGACCTAAAAATTGATATCAGCACGATTTTTCAGTACTTCAGTACACTACACAGCACTAACCTCAAAATCATAAATTTAACATGATCTATTGAATGGCCAATATATCGTTAAATACCGAGTGCGTAACTTGATTTTTACCTCGTGCGACTTACGCCGCAAACTGTCTCACCGAGGCAAATAAACAACTTCCGCGCTCAAGTTGCAATGTACTAATCCGATCCCTACACTCGCTCGGCAGAATTAAGAAGCTGCCACTATGATAAGGAGAAAAAGCGACACACACCCCTCCTGGGTCATTTCATATACGGCTAGCGCACCAATACACGCTTCGATACAAACGCTACCACATTACTTATTGTCGATGCTATATACATATTGGTTGCTTTTTATATGCTGCTCGCGCAGAAGTACGAGAGTTTCGCAAATCAGATGGAATATATATATATATATATATATATATATATATATATATATATATATATATATAATTCACGGGTATTATGAACCTAATGCGCTTCGTACAATAACCTCGCACGTGTGTGTGTGTGTGTGTGTGTATATATTTTAGCGTCGAGGAATTTCCGAAGCAAAGCAATAAGCGCGAGAGTAAGGTTAGTGGTGTATAGGAGGTTGGGAGGGGGGGCGAGCTTGAAAGGTCTTTGTGTTTTCGAAATGACTCATTGCGAATATTCGAAGAGTTGTACAGTGTTAGTCATCCCGCATAAATCTTTGCGCGCGCGCGCGCGATCGGGGCTCTCTTTCTCTCTTGTCTCTTGATTCGTGTATATCCGAGAGTTCACTTATGTTACGCGCATGCACACATGCACATTAGGAATTTATAATACCCAACCTAATCCCCCGTGAGATTAGGTATTGAAAAACGGACGGCGGTATTTCCATCATCTATATATATATATATATATATATATATATATATATATATATATATATATATATATATATATATATCGTATCCATCAGATTTTCTACGTAGCAGCCACTCTCGCACGGCAATAGACGGTGTATACCGACAAAACAGAAACGTTCGGCCTCAAAAGAGAACGAAAAAAGAAAGAAGAAGCGCACGCCGGCTAGCTGCGACGCAGGCATTTTTTTTCTTTCTCGTTTCGCAAAGCTCGTATAAAATTGGATCGGCGCCGCGCGCATTTTTACATGGCGCGCTTCGTTCACAATTTGCTGTTCTGCGCCTGCCCTGCCCCTCTCTGTGATATTAATCCTCTCGTCGAATTGCGAAATTTTTCGAAATGCCGAGTACGAAAAAAAAGTCGTTCGGCGGTCTCGGGGGGGGGGGGGAGAGGAGAAAATAAGGAATCGAGGAAGAATATAGAAATGTCGAGAAATGTTCGGACGTTATAAAGTTTAAACTTTATATAAGCCGTGTACAGGCTCACGTATTCGCGCTTCTCCACCGTTAATATATATATATATACTTCCGTTCTTTTTGAAATTTTAAGGCTTCGTTGTCGCGATATTATTCTAAGCACTTCTCTTCCTTCGATACTGAGACGGGTCAATTCAAGATCTTCGTACTGAGAGGTCTTTGCACAGGAGCCAACCCATAATCAGACAGACGGAGATCGTTAATTCAGTTATTTTCCGTTTCTGTTTACATTCTTACGATGCCAAAGGCAAGTCTGCTAACGTATATTATCGAAAAAACATAAGCCGGCTCTCCTATTACAGAAGCTGACCAATAACGTGGAACGACTTTCGAGTATAAGCTCAATGGGCCGATTCCATTGAATCGCTTGATTTTTCCAGACCCCCTGTTAGATGGCGACCAGTTTTCTGTTTACCTCTCTCACAATCTAAATGGGGCAATCTTGTTGAGAGTTTACTATAGGAATCTTGCAGTGTATGCATTCCGCTTTCTGATAGGGCGTTCGCAATAATTTTACTCTTAATAACAATGACTAACATTGGTTATTTGTGATATGTGATTCCCTCGACTTCTCATCCTCTCAATACTAAAAAAAACACTTTGTGGACGCATTTTGCATTCTCTTGCAAAGACCAATTAGAATCAGCGATTAACGTTCCTTCATTGAAGATGGGCTTATCCTGAAAAACCAAACATAAAGTGAATCAAACTTTAAAATTTCGTATTATATGAAAACAATGATTTGTAAACATAAAAAAATTCAATACGTTACGTGTGTATATATATCATCTCGGTTGCATTCAACTGATAATAGTTTTCTGAAAATTTTTAGGGGTCGAAATGGACAGTTGAAGTTAACCAAAACTTTATAGACAAAGTAAAAGTAAGCAATATATGGTGCTTATTTAGACTTTATTTGAAAACTTTTTTGATCATCTGAACGTGTATGCAAACGTCTTATCCAGTCTTTCTGAATATTGCGCGGCACTGCATAGCGCGCAAACTACAGGCATCCCAAAACAACGCGTGTTTCGGCCTGCTATTTAATTTTCGCGTATGTGGGTGGAAAGGCTGAGGCCCGCGAGTCGAACTTGACTGGGCGCACACGGAAAAAGCTCGCTCGGGCGCTCGAGGCGCTCGTGCGGATAGAGGCCGAGCAGGGAGGTGGGCGGGCTCGCTCGGAATGGTAAAAAGCTCATTTCCACGATCATATGAAATCCGGGAAGGGTGGATGAACTTCGGCCGCTCAACGCGGCGATTCGACGTGGTGCAGTAAAAGCTCGAATTTTTACGAATATATCAAGATTTCAGAACTCGTTGCGGAAGTGTAGAATGAAATTAAATAAATAAGATGAACCGCGACTATACTTTCGGCGAGCACGCTACTACGGGATGAAAGCGTGTTTCTTTCTAACATCAATAAAAGATAAGGAAATCTGAATAAAGTCGAGAAAGCAATAATTAACATAAGACGATTATTAGATGATCGTTGGGAAATCTAATTCGGATCTAGCCCGAACTAGGCATATGCCGAGTGTATTTCTACACGGGAAGACACCCAAATTCAATTCCGTGCTTATAATAATACTTGGCGCAAAGCTTATGTTCGAAACAATAAGTAGGTTGACACTACGAGTACCGGAGTAACAGACAAAAAAAACCTAACGTAAAACTTTTCCGAATTACGGAAAGAGAGTTTCCTCTCGTAATATCATATCGATTCTCTCTCCCACTGTCTCTGTCTCTCTCTCACTCTCTCTCTCTCTCTCTCTCTCTCTCTCTCTCTCTCTCTCTCTCTCTCTCTCTCTCTCTCTCTCGCTGCGGGCACACGTTTGTGTATATATATATATAAACACACACATCTCGTTCACTTTCGAAGTCAGAGGCTAGCTCGCCATCAGCATCCCTTTTCGGTTGCCCGAAACTTTCAGCATTGTGTTCCTGTATACTAGAATACAGCCTCTATATACATATATACACGAACATGGGGGGGATGATGCGCTCCCAGTTCGCGACCTCGTCTACACTCTGTCTCGAAACTTTTTTCCCCGTCCTGCCTGCTGCCCCCGTCCCCTCAAGCACAGTCGTAGGTCCTCGTCGTGCGTTCAACTTTCGCACCCACCCACACGGACGCGCGCGCGGAATCACACAACTACACATCAAGGGGGAGGGGGTCACTGCCGTCTTTCTCGCCCGCTCTCCCCACGTCACCCACCGCACACTCGTCGAGCTTATATATATACGCGTCACGGTTCTGCGATCTCGCCGGGATCTTTGTATTAGCCCTAGTCTCTCCCGATCCCCCTCTCGACCGCCGCTCTCGCTCCTATGACGTCTTCACCCCTCTCTCTCCCATCACGATACGCTTTCGTGCATGCACAGGTATAATATTCGTGTATATATAGATATATTGACAAGTAGTGGTTGTAGCCGATGGTCATATGTAGACGCATAAGTTATTATGGATGATGAATTATGGACATGGAATTGCGGATTGACGGTCGGTAAGTTTTCCGAGCTTTACGGCCACCACTGAGACACGGACATTTTGTGGAATTTTGTTTTCTAGATTCCTTTGTTAATAAATAGAGTTCCCCTCGCTGCAACAATCCGGTACAGCAGCTATCATTTTAATATACACCGGCAAACAGATTTTATTGAATTGAACCGAGCCGACATTTATTCACTCGAAGTGCTTGAGATTCAGAATGATTTCAGGATTCCGTGTAATTTCACGCAGTATCAAATTAACTCTCTTTACCATTTCAAGTATTTGAATTCTGTAAACATACTTGAATGATTTTCATTGATTTAAAAAAGATGTTATTATTAAATAATTATAAATGACTTTATTATAATTTTAAATGATTTCAATAACACTTCCTGCGCTTTTATTGTAAAACTATTGGAATGACTTCATAGAATTTCAACGAGATTTCCTTTGATTTTGTTTCAAAACGATTGCAATGGTTTCATAGGATTTCAACGAGATTTCCTATGATTTTGTTTCAAAATGTTTGCAAGAATTTCATTAATTTCAAATTGGTTTTAAATGTTTTAATGTATTTTCAATCTATAATGCATGATTTTAACGGATTCCAATCAAGTTTGATTGATTTCAATTACTGCATAATTTTATGAATTCTATATTACGTCTCCAAACAATTTTCATTGATTCCCATTGATTTCTAAATGTTTTTCAACGTTTCCCAATAATTCCATAAAGTTCTCGAACGATTTTATGAAAATTTTAAATTTTATTTTTTTATGACTAATTAGAACATGTTTGCAGCCATTTGAGACGATTTCAAAATAATTTTTTATCAACGATCCAGCCAATCCCCGAAATTCATAGCCCTACGACGAGGCCAAAGTATGTCTTATCTGGTCTGATATTTCTTAAACAATTAAGAAATCTGCATTTATTGCAAAGAAAAAATCGAATCAACGAGATTCATTGTTCTGTAAGAAGTCAAATTTAAAAAAATTTATATAACGCATTATATGGCGTCTCATTTTATCGATGGTACATTGAAACATAAACTGATGCTAAATCAATGATGCTAAAAATTGCGTTTTTAGCATCATTGATTCGACTCTGGCATTAAAATACATTTCGAGACTAGTGCGAAAATTGAATTTTACCCCATTATGTTTTTTTTTTCTTCTATATATTAATTCCTCTCCTTGCTCCTTTTCAACAGGTCTCGCGAACTACAAAATCAGCCGCCAAGCGCATATCAAACAACCCCATGTATTTATGTACGCAATTGTCATGAATAAAACTGTACGATATTCGTCACGATATCGTAGCTTTAATTTTGTAATTACGAAAACGTTCTTTTTCTGTTGATGTCCAATTTAACCGAGCAGATTAATATTAAACGCACCGTCGACCAAGTATAATACAGCGACACCGAGTCTTCGATGTATGGCATCGAACTACGTATGAAATTAATAACAATCATTGAAAATGACGATACGAATAACCACGAGAATTACCTGCATTGATCATTGAAAAGACCAAGAAAAATATAGGCAGTCTTAAAAACGAATTATATATATATATATATATATATATATATATATATTTTTTTTTTTCAATGACGTATTTAATAAATTAATCTGCATTTCTATAAACAAAGCTCTCCTGCTCGACTAATAATCGTCGCCAATAATCTTTGACAGTAGTGTATTGACCCAAATCGATATGTATAAGCGGCTAACGAAATTCCGAACGGGCAGAAACTTTGACAATGGCTTTCCGTGAAAATCCATTCGACGAACACGCGTCTTTGTTCGAAATTGAATGAGCGAGCTGAATCAGAAGTGTGTATGTGTATATATATATTGAAAGCTTCTGTCGTTAGCGCGCGTTTTGACTGGCATGTGCCCGTCAATGGTATATAACTGATTAAAATGGGATCGGAGGCTTCGACGTTTATATTTACGTATATACATATAATAACGTTAAAATGTATTACCATAATGCTCATGTTTAAAAATTATTTTTAATCCATCTTTCTCTTTTCTTTCTGTGTTACAGGTGAGTTACTGAGTCAATCGTTGTTCTTATACCGTTGTACAAGCGGGCAAGGTAAAAAATATTAATTTTTTTAATTCTCATTAAACACCATTGCGCACCATATAGCCTAGCTTAATGTATGGGAGCTATGTTATATTATCACCTGAAAGCAAATAAATATTTATTAAGTGATATATATGTATATATATATATATATATATATATATATTTATATGTGGTACATTAGTAATATCGTATATCAATCTTAATTGATTTAAAAAATTTCTTATTAAAATATTTACGGAGATATCCGTCTTTAAGACACTCTCATCCCCGAAAGGTAAAGTAGGTCAAAACGCACGATTAAGGGGATGTCGAGGAGCTCGTATTTGCCAAATTTTTGGGCTCGAATTTTCGATCCTTTTGCTTCGAAGACGACGACGGAGGCTGCTACCTCACTGAGCCAACGTTTGCCAATGTTGCATTGAAACGCTTCGTTTTTATGACGACGTGGCCGAGCGCCCGTGTCGTATCTTCCGATCGTCCTCGCGAATTTTCATGCTGCGGTGATATTTTGTGCCATCCGCGTGGCTTGACGACTGTTTAAACGAGAATAATCTACGTCGGCGTGACCGTCAATTTGCGCAGCGACGATCGTCTTGAGAAAATAGGCCTCCGTCGGTAATTGAAATCGAAGAAGCGCGTTGTTAATGCCAAGTAACCAATGACAAAAAAAAAAAAACCTGTACAATTATTAAGGTATAAAACTTCCTTGAAGTCCCGCCTGTGTCTGTATTCTATGTACTTACTTCTTTACTTAACGTTTTGCCTGCCAATAATGATAGAGAACGTCTAATTACGGGCCGAGGAAAGCAATGGCTCTTCTCGCCAAGTTCTCAATCAAATCTAGATAAGAAATTAAACGGGTTTAGAAAATTTTATATCTCGGAATGGTTATTTAATGTGTACATGTATACATATAATTATAAGTTATTATTGGTGAAAATTCTATAGTGTTATTTCAAAATACCGGAGAATTATGTATTATTCGTTACATTTATTAATCATTACAGAACTACAGGTAAATTATATTATATGTTATGATTGTACAAATCTATATGACTGTAAAATTGTTCGCACTTTTTGAAAAAGTCGGTTAGAACTTCGTTTGCGTGTAATCTTGAAATAAACTTTATATAGCCGTAAATATTTTTTTGTTTGAAGAATTTTGCTCTGTGCTGTGTGTGTGCGTGTGCGTGTGCGTGTGTGCGTAAGTAATAAATTAAATATCGAAAATTTTAATGGCCGGTACGATGGCCTCTCTGTCAAGTTTAAAATCCAGCCTCAAATCAAAAATGGGCTATGACAGTCTGTAATGATTACTGTTATAACGGTAAGAAAAACTCCTCCTACCGTGCTATTCGCGTTCGACCGGGTGTTAGAAAAAGCCAGTGTGCAATTAAATTTCATAATAAATAATATGACGAACAAAGCGTGCTCGTTTGTATATTGCGGTCATAAGCATCTCCGCAGCACAGAGTTTAACGAAATGCTGACAGAATGAAACTTCGATATCGCCTGATGTCAAACGAGCAATTATGCGAACAAAATCTATTTTTGCTCCATTTTTTTGGAAGGATTATTGGTGAATGTATTTTACTAGTTTCCTTTTCAGTTTCACATTTTACCGTATTTTTCACAAGCAAGGGGAATAAGACATTTTTTGACATGCCCATAACAAATTTCTCTAGAAAGTTGTCTCCTGCGAGATGAGACTGCTGATTGGCGATACATAATCAATGAATTCACCTTCTATGCGAATTCATTTACGTACGAGCTGTTTTTCAGTTAGCCAATTTTTTGCGAGAGCAGGACTTCCAAGGACTGGTGTATGAGAATTTTTTTTATCAGATTCCTCAATCTAATTCGAACAGGTTGAAAAAAGTAACTTTGGAAAAATAACCGAACGTCTCATAAATATTCTTTAAATCCGCTCGACGTTCTCTCCAATTGTCAACTTAAAAAAATAAAATAAAATAAAATGTACAAGAATAATAACTGCCAGGACAAATCGGAGCATATGTGCAACAGAAAAGCAAGAACGATTCGTGTACTCTAAGTAAGGAAAACGCCCGTCTGTCTCCGGGACGATTTTCCCAAAGCAACGGCCGCGACCGCCTATAATGCGCGTATGATGACGGCCTAGCGGTCGTGGCGGCAGGCGGGGCTGGGGGGGGTTGTTTGGAAGGAAGGGGAGCCCCGCTAAGCCCCGCGAATGTCCTGTCTGGCCCGCGCGCGACAGGAAGGAGCGTGTCTCGTCAGAAATGCCCGCGCGCGCGCTAAATTCGTCGCCGCGGATTGCCAGCGAACGGGGCCGTGGTGCGCGCAGACCCCGGCAGAGGGAGAGAGGGGGAGAGAGAGAGAGAGAGAGAGAGAGAGAGAGAGAGAGAGCGCGAGCGCAATGACCTTCCTCAAAACGCAGCCCCGCGTGGAGAAATCGATCGGTCTCGCGCGCGCCGTGTTGCTCTTTTATCGTCCTTTGCACGGTTCTCCTCCTCTCTCTCTCTCTCTCTCTCTCTCTCTCTCTCTCTCTCTCTCTCTCTCTGTCCTCTCCGCCGGCCGCGCGCGCACCCCAACGATAGCGAAATCTTTCCTAAATACAGCGTGCCGGGTGCGACACGCCCGCCCGCGTGGGAGTCGAGAGTCGAAAAGGACTCGCGAGGGGCGAGGAAAAGTATGCGCTAGATTTGTGTCTGCACGCGTCCAGGCGGGCGCGCGTGCGTGCACACATGGTATAGGGAAATCGGACCGCAAAGGCTTCTCGACAAAAATTGTTCGTCTGGGTGTCTCGAGCAAATCTTCTATGGACGAGGCGCGATTAATAGATTAAGGGGGGGGTAAAATTTGTATAATTAATAAATTAGAGATTGTGTGTATAAGAGAGAGAGAGAGAGAGAGAGAGAGAGAGAGAGAGAGAGAATGAGAGAAAGGAAGGGGGCAGAAAAAAGGGAATATTATCTAGTATTCTCATTAGGTTGTGAATATATCTTGTCTGGACTCTGAAACATCGCGCAGACTTGCCAGAGCTGCCAACGTTAGAACCTCAAAACCGCTCTTTTTCAAATACGAATTATTTAAGAATTTTGTATTTCGAGTGAAAGCCTCGATTTTTTATTTTAAGAAGGTACATATGCGATTTTGGCAGAAGTGCAGATTCTTATTCGCTTCGTACAAGTTCGTTAAAGACATCTGGTAGTTTAAAAAAGCTAAGGAAGACTACATGGACCCGTATAGGAGTTTAAAGTGAACAGTTAACAATAAAGTAAATTGCATATAAAATTTTCCAATTTCCCAAGGATCAGAGAACGCGTAAAGAAATTCCCATACGTCTAATTATCGCGATGTTCCTCCATCTGTTGTCGTTGGAATATAAGTTACTTGTCAGATGTTTGACAAATTATTTTGTTTTATATATAGTAATATCTTAGAATATATATATTTTCAGAACATTGCATCTGCTTGTACATCATCATGAAGGCGTTTTCTAATTTTTCTATCCCCTCCCATTGGACACACGCACCTGTATGGGTGTCCATTGAACAATCAAACAAGTATTTAAGTAATAAAAAAACTGAAAACTCAAATATTTTAATGGTTAACAATTGTTCTATAAAACAAATTTTAATAAATTAAAAATGAATGAAATTTTATCGTATTTTTTTTATTGATATCGACAAAATTAAGATCCTTTTAACAATTTTTATTGCACCGTTATCCTTCGTAATAATTAATTGGAGCGGAACTATAGAAATTCGGCAGATGTTCCGTCGACTAGTTTTATTGAATAGCTTACGATCGAATAAAAGTAGCTCGAATGTAAGGATGCGTGGGATGGTAGTTGGATATACATAATCGCATCATTAATTTTTTTATTTAGTTTACTCTCTGCTGATGATATATACTCGGTATGTATACGTAAGTGGTGAAGGCACCCAATTTATTCTTCGCCAGCAACGAGTAAATTTTTTTATATTTCAGATTCTAAGGGGATGTTCATAAACAAGCATAGCCTAACTCTCATGATAATTATATTATTTTATAAACTCTGTAAGATCAATGAAAATATTTATTAGTTTCATGTCAGAGAAGGAAATTTAATTGACACATTTTTCCTGGCATATAATTACTTTTAATTTTTGTATAGAACGTCTGTTTATAAATCACGATATATTTTATATTGATATGAACTTGCGAAAAAAATATTTATCAAATAAAGGAGCGAGACATATAACGTTTAAAAAAGAACTCATGAGCAAAGTTAGGTATTTCTTAATTATTTAAAGTTTAATAAGAACATTTTTTAAGAAAGTCAAGAGTTTTTCATTAGTTTAATGGATAACTCGTTGAATTTAATGGCTGAAGTTATTACTCGTTTCAATATTCATTTTTCTTGACTGTTGTTTGCTCCCTGTGGCTACCATCTTACTTTTATCACATGGCAAATCAGTCTTTAAAGAAAATCATTATCTTGAGTGGTTTTTATTTTAAGACTGAGTGTTAACAATACTCCCGGTATTTTAAACGAATTAGCGATAAAAAGAAAATTCGTTCCACTTAAACTTATTGTTTTAACATTTTAACATTCTTAAGAACTTTCTCATGCCTGGGTTCGTGTGCGTGCGTGCATCGCGGCGTGTATCGAAATTACATCAAACACACATTCATTTACCAATCCTCTCCAGTTCTCGTCCGAATGCCGCGCACTCCGCGAGACCGGCGGGGTGGCGGTGGCGGCGCGCGCACGCGCGCCTGGCATTTTGCCGGTCTCCCGGTCGCTGCTCTATACACGGCACTCATCGCCGTACTCAACATACAAGCGCGCGCGCGCGCGCACACACACATACATATGCGCACACACTGATATATTATACGGCAGCGCCTCGCCATCCCGGCCGGCGATGCATTCCGTGAGTGCTATAAGCCGCTGTTAGGGCCAACTGCTGCTGCTGCTGCTGCTGCTGCTGCTGCATGCTGCATAGCTCAGTAGCCTTCCCTCCCTTCTTCTCTTTCCCTCGCGCTCACTCTTTCTCCCGTTTATTTCTCCCACGCATTCTTTTCCACGCGCAGTCACCGCTCTCTTTCTTTCTCACTTTTCTCCCTATACATTTCCGTATATATTCTGTATATCCTATATATACAGAAACCTAAAAAGCATCCATGAAAATTCCGCAACATATATCCCACGTGTATGTTCATTATGTGACCTTGGCGTTTGTCTATGAGTGAATGAGAGAGAATGAGAGAGAGAGAGAGAGAGAGATTCGGCACGTGTATGCTCGGTCAGGTGGGCGACTCCGAATGAACTTTTTGCCAAATTTTATAACAGGATCCCCATTCTTCGGCGGCAACCGTCGGCTCCGGCAGGCTCGATTTCATTCTCGGTCTATAGCCCCCGCGATGACCGTCGTCTAAGCAACTCTTATTACAACTATAGGACATTATTAATTTTTCTTATTACCTGCTTTACAACCCCCCCCCCCATTACTCTGTGAGACGTGCCATATTCTTCCTTGACTGTTCGTTTAAAAGACAGGATGTAGGGAGTAGGACGTCATTTTTAAATAGACTAAAGATGCCTCACGGCCACGAATGCAGGGCGAAAGAAGGCGAGAGAGAGAGAGAGAGAGAGAGAGAGAGAGATATGGTTAGAGAGGTATGCAGGTAAAATCTTCTAATCCTCTTGACCTTCGGGGTGTGCGAGGAGAGAGAGAGAGAGAGAGAGAGAGAGAGAGAGAGAGGAGACCTCGGTGCACGAGAGGGTCGCGCACTCTTCTGCATTTGACTGGGTTACACACCAACCTTCAAACCTTGCGTCATCGTAATATGCGCGCGCGCGAGCGCGTTTGTTGTGTGTGTGTGTGTGTGTTATGATTGCATATGTACATTATGTACATTCGCACACCCACATACATTTCAGAGACGTATACAGAATAATATATAGAGGGCGGCGCATGGGACAGGTGCGGTTGTTGCGTGCACACCTTCGTCACTCTGTCTCTCTTTCTCTCCTTCTCATCCACCTCCCCTCAAGTTACGTACACCTTTACCAGGGGCGATGGAAGCCGGCTGTACGCTCGCCTGTACGTGTATACGAGGATCCATCCCCGAGACGCGTGGGCATCGATCGCTGGCGCCGCCTGACGGCCGATTTTGCAGCTGCTTCGCTGCTCTCTCCCTCCCTATAGTTGTATGTGTATATATATATATATATATATATATATATATATATATATATATTATAATCTCCCCGCTTCGCGCCGCAAGATGGTCGGTCGGTTGACTTTCTATATACAGCGCGTGCACATAGCGTTTCTCATGGTTTCTCCCCCCGCGGGCGGATAGTCGGCCAGCGCGGCCGGTCAGTCCGTCTCCCTCGCTCTCTGTCTCCGGGTGGGTGCGCGCGCGCGCTCCGTCGCGTTATACATATATACATATACGTCTATCTATATATATGTGTGTGTATGAGCGATAATAAGCCGGGGGGACGTCCAAGTGTAGCGTCGAGTGTGTACGGCGGTGATAAAAAAAAATATACAGATACATATTTTTTTTCTTCGTTTTCTCGTGTATAAAATTATTAACCCGGTCGTTATAACTCGAGTTTGAGCAAACTCGCTGTGAAAAAGTGCAGTACATTGGTATATATAAATATATACGAAAGTATATCGTTAGAGTAAGTATCGTAGTTACGCGAGAGGAGCTGGTTTGTGCGCGGTGTATTTTTTCCATAGTGTACGCGCCCATGTATGCCCATACGTACGCGCGCACGCACGCATACACACGCAAGCACGCGCGCGCACGCACACAAGTTCATTATACTTCGATGATTTAAGAGGTGAAGAGGAAAAGAGAGAGAGAGAGAGAGAGTGTCCATTTATACGGCGAGATGGAGTCGATATCCTTTACTGTATAGGCGTGTGTGTGTTTCTAAAACTATTTGCGCGCGTGTATGTGTGTGTGTGTGTGTGTGTCCGCTCGCGATTCCTACAGACGCACGCACGCACACAATTGAACTCTCGCTATTTTCGTAATATATAAAAGCACGCAGACGACGACGACGACGACGACAATTTTCGGAGCAAAAGTATATAGCGTCGATTCCCCTCTGTATATCCGTTACACTACTCCCCTATAGGCTCCTATATCTCTCTCTTTCTCTGTTTTTCGCCCCGCACCGGTGGTGCCGCGTTCTCGCATGGTTCTTTCCCCCGTTTCGTTTCCCGTCTCTCGTTCTTGCCCTCTCCTTCGTACACTCATGCGCTGGCGAGAGTAAGAGAGAGAGAGAGAGAGAGAAGAGCCACCTCCACATAATATATAACGCTTGGTATCCCTAGAGAGAAAGAGAGAGAGAGAGAGAGAGAATGAACGAGAGATTCTCAATATAGAGCGCTGCGATGGTAGAGACGACCACGTCGCCGTCTTTCTCTCTCTCTCTCTCTCTCTCTCTCTTACTCTTTTTTTTTCCTTGATGCTTTCACCTTCGCATATTATAATAATGATATGCCGGTATCAGTGATTTTGTCAGTATGTATTTATTTATAAAAAAAGCACATTTTCTCACGATAGCGCGTAGTATATTGTGTGTATGTCGACACACAAGCAACCACACATGTGCAGACGTATCGTATATGCGGATTATTCGCGAATAGCTCAGTACCTCTATTTAACACTTTTTTACCCGATGGCGGCAACGTTGCGCTCTCTCTCCCTCAGTCTCTCGGCTATTCGATAACTCTTTTCACTCGATATTCTCTCTCTCCCCATATATATATGTATGTATGTATGATTTATAGAATACCCACGTGCTTATGTATTTATCATACGTAAAAGTCTCTGTACGGGGGAAGTGCTAAAATAATATGCAAACTGTGCGTATAACTGCTGCGGTTCCAATGATTATTTATATTTAAAAATCAGTGTACCATAACATTTTGAAATCTGCCGACAACAGTGCTTCTGCTTATATAATAAACGTAATACAGTGATGGAATTGAAGTGCACGTGAACTTATGTTTCGCCGACAAAACTGAGAGCTGCGGCGTTTACAGTACCATTCATTTACAGACGCATAATATATAATAATATGCGAACGAGAGAAGTAGAAAGAGATGGAGAGAGAGTTGTGTTTTTTAGTTTTGAGATTTTATGTGCAGGAATTTCAGTGCATCGTGTAACAATTGATTTAGACTGTAACAAAATTGTAATGAATATACGTGAATATCATAAATAAGTTTAGTGCAGATGATCTTCTAAACTAAAGGTGCATTATATATATATATATATATATATATATATATATATATATATATATAATATATCAATCGACGACACACCCATCTCTCTTCTTTCTCTTTCCCCTCACTGCGTTCATCGTCATCGAAACAGGCTTCAATAAATCCAAGCAAATCACTATCTATACATATGCTTAGAATTGACTTGGATTGATCTTCCGGTACGGAAGAAAATCCCAGTCCCCCTTTGCTCGCCGTGACGGGATTCCCGCATTGGGAATACCAGGGATTACATACCATAGGTGCGTCAGTGTTTCCATTCGCGTGTGAATGTGTGTAACACGCAGAAAAGTGACCTGGTGATCATTGGAAGCAGATGAGTGCACGTGTCTCGGACACTTCGTAACACACACTATATATATATATATATATATATATATATATATATATATATCCAGTGGGAACCGTATGTTTGCCGGCTTACTCTCTTTTCTCGTCGAATGGATCATTTCGTTGGCATTCGTGAAATTAAAATTTTTCTTTTTTTTTCGTGAATATTTAAGAATAAAACGTCCTGCCACCTTTAAGCAAAATAATTTCCGTACGTAGGTGTGCGCGCGCTCGTCCCGAACCATATAAAAAATCATATAGAGCCTCCGCGTGAAGATTGAACGAGCGAACGACGAGGACACGACTGCGGTCTCTCTCTCTCTCTCTCTCTCTCCCTCTCTTTCTCCTCCAGTGCGAGCCAAACCGGGCAAAGAATCATTAAAATCCGTGCGTAAACTATATATAAAAAGCAGAGAGAGAGAGAGAGGGAGAGAGAGTTGTAGAAGCTCCTCCGCAAGCCGACGGCGCCGCTGCTGCTGCCGAGCGGCAATTTCTTCCTCCTGCTCCTCCTCATTCGTACGCGAACGGGGCGTGCGCGCTTACCTATACGTGTTTGTGTGGGTACATACGTTCCTGCATTCACGCGCGCCCGCAAGCGTGTGTATGTGTGCGCGTTCCGTCCTGTATAGAGACGTTCTCCGCGCATACCTCGTATATACACCCGATACACACTATCGTACAATACCTCTCGGCTCTCTCCTCCTCTCCTCTCTCTCTTCTCTCGCGCACGCACGCTCTCCCTCCCGTTGCGCGCACATATACAACACACGGATAGAGCCGCCCCCCGCGCCGCCGGCGCGTCGTCCGCCGCCTCCACCTCCACCGCGCCGATCCGCGCGCCGTCCAGTTTTAGCCTACGGCTCGGGCTCTGCCGACGGAGGAGGCGTCCTCTCATCTCCTCCACTCCCCCGCCCCGGTGTATATTCGCGCGAAGGCAAAGATCTCCCCGATCTCCCACCCGCACGGCGCACGAGGTGCCGCGACCGGCGCGCAGCGCTCTCGGAACGCGACCCGGTCGCGCGAGAGCCACTGGGTCTCGGGAAGAGCCGCGTCCCCGGCGGTGACGGCGGCGGACCGCGCGCGCGCGTGCCTGCTCCTCTCCAGGCAGAGGCAGGCCCTCCTCTCCCTCTCTCTCTCTCTCTCTCTCTCTCGCTCCCACAATCCTCGCGACCGTCTGGCGACCGCGTAGTCCGCACAGTCCGCCACTCGTCGACCGCGCGCGTGTGCGTCCGTACATACATACGTAAATATTCACCCGTGGCTGTGCGCGTGTGCCTGCGTGCGTGCGTGCGTGCGTGCGTGCCTGCGTGCCTGCGTGCTTGCGCGCCGGCTGTGTGCCCCGCAGCGTCCTCGTCATCCCGTATTACATTATATCTATATCTGTACATATATATATATATATATAAATCAGCAGCGGAGTCGGGAGTAGTGCGCGCGCGGCGACGGCGGCGACGCGGCAGCGGCAGCAGCAGGAGGAGGAAGATCAGCAGCGGCACCACCGCCATCACCGAGGAGCGGAGCATCAGACGGCGGCACGCCGACGACGCCCGCTGTAAATATATATAGGATGTCCGTGAGAATGGAGAACGTGGCGGCCGCGGCCGCGGCCGCGCCGAGGAAGATGAATTACAAAATGATGGTGAGTAATACCAGAAAAAAAAAAATCAATAAATTAAAAAGAAAGAGAAAAGTGTATAATATTGTTGCTTTGACCAGAAAGATGTTCCTGCATTAATGTTGTACAGTGATTATAGAAGAAAGGCGGTTGTGTTATAAATATAGTGCGAGATTATAATGAGAATAATATGAGAATAGGTGTGTGTGCGCGCGCGCATCTGTTTGTGTATGTGTTTGATAGTACATGAGGAGCAGCGAGAGGTGTGCGAAATTATACAGTACTTTGCTCCGATACGTATAGAGAAGCCTCGTGATAAGAATATTCTCCGATACGGTTCCCGCTTTCATGTATATAGTATATCATATATGGCCTCGGATGGAGAGAGTGTGTGCCTGTGTAGGTGGGTGGGTGGGTGGGTGTGTGGGTGTGTATGCATATGTGTAAGAGGCGAGTCTGCCCCTCTGACACTCTCTGTCTCTCTTACTCTCGCCGTATAACCTGTCGCCTGCAGCGAGTGCAACATCGCCCGGTCCCATGCAGTGATGTTACACGCCTGCGTATGCTTGTATATGTATCGAACCTACACATATAAAGAGCATACGACTACGCTCGGCCAACACTGCAGCTGCAATGCTGCATTGTATCGTGGCCGTGCACATAACTATGCGTATCTCTGGTGTGCGTGCCTTGGGCGGGTTGTACACATATGCATATAAACCTAAAGAATACCGGGTAAGCCACCACGAGTAGTAGCGTCATCAGCAGCAACCCGGATATATTTTAATAACGACGCGTGCCTGTGTGTTTGCACGGGCATGCGTGTGTGCGCGCGAACGCGTCTTCCTGTCTTCGCAAGCGTTTCAAGGGAAATATGTGAAAGCCAGCCGTGCACGGTACGCGCGGGCGCACATGTGTGTATGTGTCTGCGCGTGCGCGAGCTTGGATAGAACGCAGCCGTACTCCTCCGCGTGTGCACACACACGCCTCCGGATACGCCGCTTTTTCCCATCCGAGGAATTTCGCGAAGCGCAAGTTTTATTAATCCATGGGGAAAAGCAAGCGAGTTATCTTTTGTGTGTGCGTGCGTGCGTGCGTGTGTGTGTGTGTGTGTGTGTGTGTGTGTGTGTGTGCGCGCGTGCATGTGTGTGTATATGTGTATGTATGTATATATAGGAACATTCTGTCGTAACGATGATGATACTGTATACGAGAGAGAGAGAGAGAGAGGCCGTGCGTGTGTGTGCGTGTTTGTGCTTACGCGGTAGCTCTCTAGGCGCACATTTTATACACACGCTGGCACAGGATTCTCCGTCTTGCTCTCACGCATCGTTCCTTGATGTGTGTGTGTGTATATATATATATATATAGGTTACATAGTCGACGAACCGGCGTATAGTTTGACAGCTTGCCGTGGGGCGTCTGCTGCCCCACCCAGTCTCGTCTTTCCCCTACTTCTCTCTCTCTCTCTCTCTCTCTCTCTCTCTCTCTCTCTCTCGTTCAGTTTATCTTCTCTCCATTATCCGCGACACTTGTGTATATACTCGCATAAATTAAGATTTCCATTTATTCTTGAAAGACGTTCTAATTTGACGTTATAATATATAGATAAAATAGAATTCGTTCACGCACAGATTTTTGCGTTGTGCGAGAACTTTGTGAGTGCCATAATTAGACGTATGCTCGAATTCGAGGTTGGAACACGCTCGTGGTCTCCACGCATGCTCCGACCGCTCCGTTCTCTCTCCCACTCGCTTTCTCTCGTTCGTACTTGCAGCTACGCGCACACCATCGTGTCCGGGCAATGGCGAACGAATAATGAACTTAGCGTACGAGGATATTCACCGGAAGGTGCTCGAACCTACTCTGAGCGAGAGAGAAAAAAAATAATTGAAAAGATGAAAGTAGGGGGCCGGTGGAGAATTGACAGAGTAATCTGCACTCAGTAGTCGCATGCTCGGGAGCCAGAGTCAGTGTCAAATTATTTTTTCTTTTCCCTATCTCGAAATGGCGTTGCAGGCGCACCATCTGTCTGTCCCTTGTGAAAGCACCGCGCGAGGCCGAGTAAGGAGGTGGGGAGGAGAAGAGCGTTTTCACTTGCGGCCGGCTTCTTCGCCGGGCCCGTGACGCCTCCCGATTATCACCGTCTCCAGCTCCGAGATCTGTCTTCGTTCTTGTAATTCTTGACAGTACAGTACCGAGGTGGTTTAGGCTCCTTATTTAGAAGTCCTTCATTCCCTGAAAACTTGGAGGGTTGGGTATATTTTTCATATTTATGCTCACACCAAAAGTAATTTTCCGCTCTCAGACTTATCATGGGCGGTGTGCACAAACTCTAGGTATCATTCTTCTTTAATAATACGCTGGTATATTCTATACTGGTGTTTTTCCATGTTATCAGTAACGCCCATTCGTAGGCGTTGAACTTCACGAAAAATTTGATTGGAACGAATCCATATAAGAAGATAGTTTACAAATTCTAAAAATTCTCATAAATTTACTGAATGTATTTTGCTTAATATATGTCAGTGTCGAATAATCATTTCCTTTTATGTGTAATCTGAACTGACTTAGCGAAAACGAATTGCCTTGTTATAACTATTAATTTATTTCCATCCGTGTTGGCAAACGTGCCGCTAGATGTCCACTAGTTCTCGACCACTAGCAGTCAATTTAGCAATCCCATAAGTATCTTCGATAGGATGCACTTGTTTTCATGCGTTTTCTTCACGAGGTTCGCAACATTACGATTTGTATAATTTGCTCAATTGAAGATAATGACCAATCATCACGAATATTACATATGTATTTTTTTTTTGAACTGCGGTAAAATGTTATAGTCTACTGTCGATTGCTTGATGAGAAATCATCTCATCTGAAAAATGTATTGTATGATTTTAAATTTATTCTGTAGATTTACAATTTGAAACTTATTCTGTAGATAAATTATTTCTCATGTCTGCTTCAAAGAAAACAATCTAATCTCAATCATTGAAAGTATGGTTAGATTAGAAGCTCAGTTGACTAGAATTAATTCATGTAGCAAGATATATCTTATCAACTGAATGGAAAGGCCTTAACAATGATCTTTCACCATTTGGACATGTGTTTTTCAGGGTCACTTTTGAAAAATAGAAATCTCTGTTCTATTTTTTTGTGACGCATCTATACACATCAGGATAGTCTCTTTATATGGCACAAAAATTTCAGTTAATGATCGACTAATTATAAATATCGTAATACGGTAAATAGACTTCATAATTTTGTACTCTTATGTGTTTCACAGTTCTCTCGATGTACGTATTGCAAGTATTCGTTTCGCTACTATGTACGGAGGGGCTGGAGCTTTTTACCAGCGGTGTTTGTTTAGGAAATTTGAGCAACCCCCCTCCCACCTTCCCTTCCTATTCCGGAGCTAAGTCGCGCTTATTGTTGCTTCGTTTGGAGCAGCGAATTAATATACGATTTCAGTTGTGGGAAACAATCATAGACATAACATTTTACACGTGAGAACGGAATTGTGCTTTCATAGTAAGGTTAATGGAATTCCTGGACTTCTTTCTTTACGTACTCGCTAATAAAATTAACTAATTTCTAGGTGACAGTTTGAAAGTTATAAATTATTCGTTTTAGCAATGTTATTCGCTTTAAATCTGACATGCTCTAGCGAGTACATCTAATACATGTATACTCCAATTTTTGACTAATATTTTGAACACTTCATATTTTCAGGAATTTCATTCGTGCGATTCAGATCGAAAAAATTTTAACGATCAGCCAGAAATATTCGTAACTTACTGTTTAATGAATAATACGTTAAAAGATCTACCGGTGACAAATGCGATGCGCAATTTCAAAATCAATTTAAATATTTCCAAATTATATTTGGCTTTCCACCTGAAGTTTCTCGCCATTAGCCGATTGGTTCTGAAAGTTCGCTAATCTGAAGAATTTAATTTTTACAAGTCAAAATCTTCATAAATAATCTTCCTTTTATAATCTTTATAAAGTAAAAGTTTTTCATTAAAAAAATATTTTACATGAACAAATTGTCAAAGCTTTTAGTTTTAGATCACAAGTAATGTACAGCTACTAAATGCATGAAATAGATTTGATATCAAAAGTTTCAATTATTATATAATGATAAAAGCCTAACCGACGATGTATACTTAACAAATATTCTTTGTAACTGAATTTAATTAAGGATCTGATATTGCAGCGTTGTATGAATTTGTCGCAGCTAATTAAAATTGTTGTATGAGTATTCGAGACTGGTATAAATATACGATCCCGAAGTTTGCTACGTTGGAATGTGACGGTCGAATGTCCAGACGCAATTACGCAAAGCTGATTAAAATTATTAAAATTTTAAGGAAGCTCTTAATTTCTAACATTATATTTCGATAACGACTGCGAGCACCGGCAACTGTTGTTTGGTCCGAATAACCAAAAATCTGAAATTTATATTGTTATACATATAAATGGCACCTTTACTAGGTTCGCGTCCATCAGCATCGAAGGCAGAAATTACGTCTAGATTTGCACTCCAACGAAGTAAGCTTAGCGTTTATTATTTTTAACTGTGGTAAATTTCAATGAAGATTACAAAACTAATGAAATAATTAACCGAATGCATTGAATTATCGATTCGTTTATCTTGCGTTGGGCAATATTGAAGAATGGCGTATAAATAATGCGTTTCTATGTGGCTGTCATTCGTGAACCAAAAAAAAAGGAACACCAAACCCGTCCCAGTGAACAGCTGCAATTCGTAAGGGCCCTAATCAGAACAGTCGGCGACTCTTTATTAAATAAATACACTAAAAACCCATGAAGGGTATGTAGGCAACCTATATGCGCTTTTTTCCGTGCTTCCCACCGCTGAAACAATTACATTGAAAATGATCAGCATCATGGATATTTGTCCCTGCTCTCGATAGTTATTGAATAACTTAGAATGTATAAAATAATATATACTACAACAATTTTCGTTTTTAGATCACAAGCTAATTCATAAATCAGGCTATTTCAAGCTTCTAATTATGCTAATTATGCTTAGACGAAGACCAGGTAATTAAATATTAGATGCAGAAATGTTCTTTGCAAAGATTTGCAACTTTTTTGCCCGTGTATTTATAATTTTATACGTAGGGTTATAAATTTTAAAAAGAACTTGTGAAATATAACTGCACGTATACGTTTCTCAGAGTAGTATATTCGATTTCGTTCAGTATATCCTTTTCAAACTTTATAGAGG
This sequence comes from Sycobia sp. Sy_11, assembly GCA_018907035.1. Lineage (NCBI taxonomy): Eukaryota > Metazoa > Arthropoda > Insecta > Hymenoptera > Epichrysomallidae > Sycobia > Sycobia sp. Sy_11. The sequence goes on from JACCIC010000001.1 coordinate 2,424,489, forward strand.
TTTTATGTTTTTGCAAGAAGAAAAAGGAGCACAAAGGAAATTTGAAACATTGAAGTGCGAGGTTTTTTAAAGTGTTGGCTTGCTGTTTATAGATTGACAAGTTACTGTGATTTGAGAATTTTATTCATGGTCTCTCGTTTAGTCTTCGAATGTCCGAAGAATATTTTTCTCGGGACAAAAAAAAATCTAGTTGTTTTTAGCTTTGCAATCCAATGCTATTAAACCTGGGTGAATAAAGAAACAACTTGTAGAAGATAACTGTATGATTCCAACTTCTTATTTATGCTGAATTCTAACCCCCTGAGTAATTCATTCTAGCATATAAAGAGGTTTCCTCGTATTGAATACAATTCTCAATCAACAAAATCCAGTGAAGCTAAAAAAAAGCCCAACTCACCATCCCCGGCACCCCAAATTCCAACCAGAAAAATCAAAATTCGAGGTGTATCGAGACAACTTAAAATTTTCAATATCAAGTTAGCCTTTAACTTTTTGCACATGCATAAATTCTTTTTCGAAAAAAATAGAAAATATCTACAATTATGTTCAAAATGTTTTTTATTCGCAAGATTGCTTTAGTGAGGTTTACAGAAAGTTGAAGAAAAAAATTCGTAAAGTGTTATTTTAGTTTGTGTCAATAATCTTTTAATTGACATTTAACGAATACAAATATCGATATTTCATTAAATACATATCGTTCACTACTACTAATATACACAAAATAATGCGATATGGCACGCGCATGGCATCGACGCCAGGAGATAAAAAAACCAAGCGAGAGGGAGAAAGAGAGCCGGAGTGGGCAGACCCGAGTGACAGATTCTCTCTCTCTCTCTCTCTCTCTCTCTCTCTCTTTCTCTCTTTCTAGCACACATCCATGCAGATATACGCGCGCGCGCGCGCGTGTGTGTGTGTGTGTGTGGTGTGTGTGTGTGTGTGCATGTTGGTATGCATGTCTGTATGTATGTACCAGCAGCACTAGTACGCGTGTAAAATGGAGTCGCCGTTCCGTTCCTTATCGATCCTTCCCCCATATATATATATATATATATCTACCAGTCTGTCTGGCCACGTACCTAACACACCCATGCGCGTATCTATATGCACGTGATTATATATATACACGAGATTTCGCGCACCGCACTCGTCTCGTCCTTTCCTCGCAAAACTCGCGCGCCCTCTCGGGTGCTGCCCGCTCGGCGTGCCGCGCACGCCGGCTCCGCGAGCTCCGATGTGTATATAGGCATATATATATATATATATATATATAGATATATATACGCATAATATAATATATACATAAAATGCGCGGCGCGCATGCACGAACGACTGCGGACGCGCATCGGCCCAACACATCGGCGCGATGCGAACACGCACCCACTCTCGCGAGCGCACACGTAGGCGTCGTCGCTGGAGGAAGGACGAAGACGAAGGCGACGTCGACATCGACGCTTTATATCGCTGCCGCGGCGAGGCTCTGATTTTATTCCCCGCGATCACTCTCGGGGGAATAACCCGGCGCGACAGACAGGCAGGCAGACAGACAGACAGACAGAGGGAGAGAGGGAGAGAGAGAGAGAGAGAGAGAGAGAGAGAGAGAGAGAGAGAGAGGTAGGTAGGTAGTTCAACATCCACGCAGAGCGCTGTCGATCGTCGACGTGCCGTAATCGGTGCGAGTTCCTGCGTGGCGCTGTGTTTGTCCTGTGTGTATCCGTGGCTGCGTCTGTGCATGTGGTGCGTGTGCCCGTGCGTGGCCGAGTGCGCGAGAAGGTATTAAAGGGAACGGCAGAGTAGAGGGCGGACGAGTAGCAGGAGGAGGAGGAGGAGGCTTCAGGAGCGATCGACAACGCCCTTCCAGGGCTTCCTTCCTTCCGGCGGAGCGCCGCGCGGCCGCCAGTCCGTGCGGCGGTGGCGCGCAGCAGTTTTCTCTCCTCCGCTTGGAGGGAGGACGGGGGTGGCTCTCTCTCTCTCTCTCTCTCTCTCTCTCTCCCTCGACATCTTGCGCGCGTGGAGCTGCTCTACCTACACCCACGACGTTACCGAGCAGTCGTCCGGTGTCTCGTCTAGCTTGGGCAGGCTATTTTGCCGCTCTGTGCGCGAGTGCGCGGGCTGGATAAGCCAATTTTTTCGATTTTTCAAATCTGTTCCGTGTTTCAATAATAAAAAGAAAAGGGCAACTGGATTGTGTACACGAGGCAGGATAGACCCAAGGATTTTTGCACGGCGCAGCTATAGACGTCGTTGGATTTAGGACAGAAGCGCCGGTGCCTGAAGATCGTTGATCAGGTTAAATTTTATAACCAATTTTTTAAACCACATGTATGAATGCGAATGATATCGTCTGGGTAAGGAAAAGAATCGTAAAAGTCACAATCACAGTATAGTAAAAAAAATCAAATCGACTGTCAAAAAAATCTTCCGCGATCCAAAAAGTGTGCTTAAACTTTTCTGATAGTATACTTGGAAGGTCTCCTTCGAAGCACGACCTCGAGCACGACTGCAAAGCGATACGGTAATTGCTATTGTTGTAGATAAACGAATAAGTGGAATACGTAAAAATAGTAAAAGCTCAACAAAAGAAAAAGAACTTCGGTTGAAAATGATGGATATCTTTCCGGAAAGAGTACCTCTGAAAGCCTATTACTAAACAGATTTTGTGTCGATAAATTTCAAATATGAAATTAAAATTAAGTAAGACATCGACAGATTAAGCGGCAGCTTCTTTATAGGCTTTCATTGTAATGAATGCATCAAATTACATGGGAATGTACTTTTCATTTTTTAATGTTATAAACTGCATCCTTTTCCGCAATACATTTTGCCAAATAATGTACTTTTTTCAGTAAATTGAAGTTTGCATCGTTTACATGCATTGAAATTTTTTCTACTATCGATTTATACTATGCTGATTTTTATTATTGTATGAAGATAATGTTTGCTTAACAGCTGAGTAAATTATTAAAGTATTATAATACAGGGATTATCGACACATTTATATAATTGTGCAGAATTATTCCATTGCATTTCATCGATAAAAACTCGAGAGTCGTAATGTTCTTTTTTAAGTTTTACCCTCTTTGCGCATGTGACTTGTATAGATTATCTTGTATGTATAAAAAGAAAAAAATATATCAGCTTATCGCCTTGTATAGCTCAAGCTCAAATTTTCAGCTGATTCAGCTTTGATTAAAATTAAAGTATTATTGAACTGACGAAATACTTCTGACCGAAAAATTCATTTTTCTCGCACTGCGATAGGTCGTTCAGGAAATTTAACGAAGCTCATTTCAATGCCAACTTGGAACGGGATACATAACTCAGTGCGGTCAAGCCTCGTTGCGATTGGTATATGCGAATTAGGTTTTTCTTTCTTGCTCGTCGCGCGATAAATAATATACAATATGCAATTGCTTTATAATATACATAATACGCGCATCGCTATAATATACTTCGTTACCGTAAATTGCGAAACGCCAAGAATTTTGCGTTCGTATAGTGTTTATATATATATATATAGATTGGAATAAATATATCAAAATATATTTCATCAACATTTTGAGACATGGACGACAAAAATTCAAAATTAAATATTATCATTTTTTTTCTAGTCCGGTTAAGAAAAAACTACGTATGCGAATTTTCAGACGAATGATTTGCAGTTTTTAATAAAAATTTTTTGTCAGTTTAAGATATCAACTTTGATCACGTTTAAGATTAGCTTATTTCGACATTGAAAGTTTTCTTAAACAAGAATCGTTTGAAATTAAGGCGGGAGTCAAAGATACTTTCAGTTCGAACTATTTGAAATAATGTTTTATTAACTCGAACATCTTATTACATTACGCTTGTCGATCAAATAAAATGGTAATTTCGTTTGAATAAAAAAATTATTTTGCTTAAATTCGACCTTTTGCATTTTAATGAATTGTACCGAACGTCGTAGTCACGAGGAAAGAAATGTTAACGTCATCGATACGCGTCATAGACAGTCAAAAATGGTTTCTAGTGCAGCGCGTGGGATGACGGCGCAACACGACCAGACACCACTGTATCCCAATATTATCAGAAAATAACTCTTCGTTACAATATCCATACATATATATATATATATATATATATATATATATATATATATATATATATATATATATTACGTTTCTAATAAACGATCGTACCCAAGGTCTTCTATTCTCATATTGATTATTTCGCTCGTCCAATTAAGTTATCTTGAATATCGCTGTTATTGCTTGAACTACACTTGATACGAATTGCCGTCAACAATAATAGCACCTTTCCGCTTCCATTACCGCAGCTTAGTTTTAGGACTCGATATTTTTATTCGAATGAAAATTTTCTTTGTTTGAATTAGAATATCCCATGTGTCCAAACGACACACCGTCGTCCGATTAATGGTTCTTATAATACACCGCTTCGCGGTAGTCGGAAACCGTTCCTGACCGTCTGATAAACGTCAGGGGTGAAAATTTCGTAAGTGAAAATTTCACCGTTGCCAAATGTATGTGCGAACTGTCTACCTACCGTTACGGCTCCTGAACGTAACCAGCACGACTCGATATGCTATACAGCGGATCGTCTGTACTTCACAGAAGGCAGAAGAGAGGAGAAAACATTGTGACGGGCGCAGGAAACAGACTGTTCATCTCTCTATGTCTATTGGAATGTAAGGTAAATTAGATTCATCTTGGATACAATTTTCTCTTGGTGCGCGCCCGCGCAGCGCAGCCGAGCGTTCACGGCACATTTCAGCATCGCGTCCTTGATTTCTTCTTCTTCTTCTCTTTTCCTCATGACGCACCGGATATATATCTATATTAAAAATTTATACCTATACTTAAAAATCAATTTTTTCTTCTTCTCATCTTTCTTTTATATCAAGCAGTAGTGTCCTTGTCAATCGGCACGAATTTCCATAATTACTAATTTCCCAAGTGTGCATTATAAAAATTTTTAATCTGATTTTAGCTTCTGCCAGAACGGCCTCTGGTTTACATTTTTTTTCTCGCGGCAAATCGCGTGCTAAGGCAAAATGAATTCGCATAAATTACAGAGAGTACACTCCGCTTCATTATTATTTCTCTTGTTTATATATATATATATATATATATATATATATATATATATATATATATATAATCCATTATCCGGGATACGATTTCTTGGGTTAAAAAGCTTCTTATTGGATTTGTTCTACTGCTCAGCTACGTGAATTTTTTATTACATTAAATTTAAGCACGTAATCTATATATATATATATCATTGGTCCGCTCAACTTTTTGTAAATTAGATTTTAATGGAGGACGCGGAAAGATGGTCAAGGCCTCGATTAATAGACATAAGCAAGCGAAAATTGCCGGATCCACGTCCTAATTAGTTGTCAAAATTGTGTGTTGTCTCAACCCTTGAAGAGTTGAAATATAGATTTTTTTACATCGATTTTTCTTCAAAATCATTGAGTTCAATTTTTATATATATGGAACCTGTTCTAATTTTTTACTTTCAATAAAATGGAATTTTCTTATAATTGTTACAAAGCTATACATATATAAACTCGCATTAAGTGTCAAAAGAATTCGAGCTTTTTTGAGAATCTAAAAATTTTGTAAGAAGGCTTATCAATTATCTCTCTGAATTTTTAACGATTTCATGTATGATTTAAAATGATTTTCAGATTGGTGCCAAAAAGCATTTGAAGATTATACGCGTTACAAGATCGTATGAATGCAAGTAATTTGAAATGATAATTTTTTAAATAAGTATTAGATATAATTTGCAATTCTACAACCCAGTTTTCTTGTTACAGTAGTTCCAATAATATAAATATCATCGGTTAAGTAAATATTTTTAAAAATTAATTAAATATTACAATGAAGAAGCAGCAGCAGCAATGCAGCATGCAAGCAGAATTTTTATTTCTTGAGATATCCGCGCATATATATATATTTTCAATGTTTGAAAAGTCCCTTTTCAAGAGCTCAAACTTTAATCCGTTTGGTGTATATACATATGAACCACGTAACCGCACACGTAAACCGTAATTTTTCTTTCTGAATTCCAAATCTGTAGCACAGCATTGCGACGTGAGATTATAAATCATAAATTGCGATTATCGGACTTTATTAATCCGCACGAAAAGGCCATTAAAACTGAACTCGCGTGCTGCAATATATATATATATATATATATATATATATATATATATATATCAAATATATAGACAGAAGAAGGCCATTGATAGGTATAGATAGAAAGAAGGGAACGGACGGCTCTAGTACAATTAATAATTGTACGAGCATGTGGCATTTACGCATTTGCCACCCGCGCCGGATTGCTTCCGTCCCGCTCGCCCGCTTATATGGCTTTCATTAGAGCTCATCTCGACTCTGTCCCAGTATGTTGCTTACTCGGATGTCCGCGCGCGCGCGTGTGTGTGTGTGTGTGTACGCTAGATGTGCAGCGCACTTCCGATGTATGAGCGCGCGGAGTATGAGGGGGGCAGGAGGGGTGGCAGTTTTTGCGGAACACGCGCTGATCATCATACGTTACATGATCCGTGGCTCGCCGGGGGGGGGGGCGATCCAGCAGACTCCCAACAATTAATCTATATATAACTAAGAGAAAAACGAGAGAAATTCTGTATATCGACCTCTTTCCCTTACCTGCAGTAAAATTACACTCTGATCAACTCTCTCTCTCTCTCTCTCTCTCTCTCTCTCTCTCGCACTCTCTCTATTTATGTATGTATGTGTCCCCCTCCCTCTATCTACCTGTATGTTCTCTCGCCCTCTCTTCTTGCGTGGAGCCTAATTGGCCGAGTGGCAAGCACGGCCCCGGTGTGCACTCGGCCCCGGTGTGTAATCACCATTGTCACTATTCACACTATCGCGAGTTTATGCATGTATGTATGCACGTACATTGCAAGTAGTCGTGGATTAGACAAGTCAAATTCCATGAGAAGGGGGGGGGGAGAGAAGCCGTGGCAGTGGCCTATACACACGCGCTTTACGCGCGCACTGTCTGATTTTTTTTCTCGTATAATGTCATTATACCGCGACAAAGGACACAACGGGAAGTGCGCGTCTATGTATCTCTCATTGTCCCGCGAGTGTTTGTACATGCATATCGGATGACCGACATGAAAGATTCTCTCGAAATCTTTGCTTTTTGCTTTTTCTTTCTTTTAATCGTACCATCAGAAGGTCGATCTGTGCAAGGATCTGCGTCTTCTTTACATCAACATCTATAGCTCATTAATTTGCCAATAAAAATCTATATTTAATTTTTAAATTCGAGACCCGTTTAAACAGCGTTTTATCGACGTACCAGGGGAGAAAAGGATGAATGGTTTTCATTATATGATTTTCAGAAATTGATAAACTTGCCGATTGCGAATTAGTTTTTCGTGCACTTTTTTTTTATTTGTATAGTAACTTTTTCTGAAAATTCTCGATTTCAACGTTTTACGCTCATGATTTCGTAAGTTTAGTTAATTTTTTTTTTGCAACGATAACCGCGAGCGCTCTCCAAGTTGCAATATATAATAAAAATAATTGAGCCTGTACAATTATTTAATCACAGCTTTACCTAAGTACGTACTAAATAAGCGGCTATGTCAACTTCGGATTACAGAATTGCACCACACAAATTTGCCTTTATTTTTGTTATCTATAATTAGAGAACTCCTGTAATAGCTGAGCGCAACGCTAAAATTTTCCTTGGTTATGCAAATAAGTCACTTTTATATAGCAATCATCCACTTTTACAAGCTCTAAAGTGTATCAATGGCTTCTCTACGCGTTCAACCAATACATATAAAAACAATAATTGCAAATATCTGTAAAATAATAAAAGAAATTAAGATGAAAATATTAACGTATAAAATTATTGACAATCTAAAAATGTATTATGATCAGTTATGACGCATTAGTGCACATTACTTTTTCTAAAATGTTGTAGTTGCTAAGTTGTTCGACTATTACAAGCATTTTGACAAAAATACTTTGAGAACTTTGAAAACGAAATAGGCTTGTATCATATAGAAATAAAAGATATAAGCACACGCAACCGGAATGCGTTCTTAAACTCCCTCTACATATTTAGAGAGAGAAAACATTTTAAGTAGCACAATTTGCTATCCTTTCCTAGTGACACGCATATGAAATTGTTATGCACAAATAAAATCGCATTTATGATTTACAACATATAGAATTTGATTTACGCATGCGTGTGAATAGAAAAGGGCAAAGGTATATCGCACCAAATCGTACTTAGGATGCTTTCTCTCTCTAAACGGAGCTATTAACGCTCGCTTACGTCATAGCATAGAACAAGCGCTCCATCCTTTAGATCTATACGGCTAGTATATGCAAAAATATTTACAATATTTTTCTAAAATAAAAATCAATTATTAAATTAAAATAATTTCTAATATCTCTCATCATGCTTTTCAAAATAAATATAATGTAATCGATCTATGACCAGTAAAATATTTTAAAAAGAAATTTTTAATTTTTAATAAAATGTGGTTGTCAAAAATAAATTAAACTTTATATACGTTTTGTCCTAGAACATCCGAGTGATTAATAAATTATTGTCCATATTTATATCTACAAGTTTTTTAGTTCACTTGAGAGATACAGAAATACCATCGCGCCATCTATCGCCTATTTCATTTATGATCTTTTTATGAAATAATTTAACCAAAATAAGTGCAGTATGATTTGTAATATAAGACTTTGCAATAGCAACAAGCTAGAGATCGATTAAAACCATTTTATAAACCAGTTTAATCAAATTCTCTATTTTATTTGAAAATAATCACATACACGAAATAACCGGGTAGTTTATTTTTCGCACAGTCATTTTGAACTTTAACAATAAAAAACTTAATAAACATATATGACTGAGCGCTTTTCTTCTCTGATGCATATACAAGTACCGTTTTCACCTCTGTTTTCACAAAAAGTGAAGCGGCGTGCATTCCCATCACGACGCTTTTTGCACTGATTTATCCCCTTACTCTCTCTCCCCCGCTCCCTCCCTCGCTCTCTCTCTCTCTCTCTCTCTCTCTCTCTCTCTCTCTGCCCAGGCATCATGGAAATGAATTTTTACTCTCTTTTATTCATCGGATTGTTGTGTATGCCTGTGTAGGTGCGTGCGCGCGCATGTGTGTGTAACATTTACAAGCCGCAAGAGATGTTATCAAGGTTGCCGTAAAGGATGATTAATAATGCACAGCTGAAATGAGCGCAGCGCTCGTGTATAAGTGCACTGCATCGGCGCCTGCCCCGCTGGTCTTATTTTCCGGGGCATGGATTTTACATACAAAAGCGTGCGATCATTTCGCCGAGTCATCTGGCGGGCCGGAGGGGGGATCGCAATCGCGCCCGACGAAAGAGAAATGATCTATACCCGTGGTAATTATCTCTTGGCGTTAGAATTTTACTGGAATTCAATAAACAAAATAAAATTCACAATGGAGTGCATGTGATAGACAATGCTCGGGACTTTGTCAAAAGTGTTGCTATTGATGTGGGAAGATCTTTTAGACGCTCATATTTGAATATAAAATTTTTATTGCGCAATTTAGTAACGTATGTTTCACTGATAAAAATTTGCTATCTAAATTTAAACCAGTGATACGATAGCTGATTGAAGTTTTTAAATTTTCCATTTGTGAGGCAAATTAGGGATAGATAAAAAAATAAACTGCGTGATAAGAGACAAATTTTTTTTAGCGATAAACGTCATTATATTCATATTATATACACAGCACGTGAAAATGTAATCTGAAAATTTTTCACCGAATTAATTATTTCGCTGTATAGCTTTAATTAATTTACAGCGTCCTATTCGTCGCTTCTTCAATTAGTAGCCATATACAGTTTACATAAGTGGTTTACACTGGTTCAAAGGCAATTCAAAAAAATTTTTTTTTACAAAACAGTAAATTTAAGTTGCTACGTCGATGTTCTGAGCCTTGGAATGAAAAAAAAAATAATAATACTGTTCTTGCCTCGCGGACACCACGCCGTTACGCATATACAGTCAGTTACACTCTGCATACGTTGCAAATGTGGTTATATAAAACTTCTAAATATTTGCAACCCATTTAAATAAATGAATAAAGAAGTAAAATAAATATTTTTCTGAAAAAAAAAACATCTGAATAGCATGCCTTTACAATGATAATAATATATTCGCAACTGTTTACGAAGGTTGTCGACTTCATTATTTCTCGCCACTTCGGTAAAAATTATAATAAAATAGTTTATATTATTTATTCTCGTTGCCTTATCCATTGTTACGTTCCTGGGTATTTTGTATCGGCAAAAATTTATGGCATTGATGAATTGCATAAAAATAAACATAAACATTCTAAGTTTTGGATTAAAATATCTAAATAAAGAAAAAATTTCTTCCTATACATATTAAAAATGTTTACAATTATGATCTTTATTTTACTAAAAAATCTGACCTACAGGCACTTTTCATATGTTCTTTTGGTCTAATTGCGTATTTTCATATAGCTGTAAATCTAAAGATTTAAAACTCACATGATTTATTTGTAATTAAATCTGGAAAATGAAATTCTAATTGGTAATTTATTGTAAAGGAAGCCATCTATCATAACATTTTCGTGGTCCACTTGTTTCATATAAAAAATGTGAATTCTCGAGAGAAAAAGATTTTTCTACATAACTATCAAATATTTTTATTCTGCCTGTCGAAGCTGTTAGAAAGCAATCAAAATGAAAAGACTTTTTTCAGACTCTCGGTTATATACGAATCAGATATATGTACTATAATAGTTTCTAATAAATCGGCAGAGGGCGCCATAGCTTTAGGACGACCGCGCTGCGGAAAATAACCCATTCTCTGAAACAAGTTTCGAATACATTAAACTTGAATGACAATAGAATTTCTTTCTTTGCAATTCTGAAAACATAATGATTATTTTTTTCTGCACTTCTTGTCAATGTGACAAAAAAAAAACACTCCGCATCAACCAGAACAATCGCTATATTTTTTTTCCAATGGAAACACAATGTCCTATTTTTTTTCTCGCGAATCACAATGTCCTCCGTCTTATTTAGTCGACGTTTCGCCAAACTAGTTTTGGCCTTGATTAACTATATATATATATATATATATATATATATATATATATATATATATATATATATATATATATATAGGAATACGTCTTTTTTAGCCACTCGGAATTCTTCGAGCAACTCTGAAAAGCCACCATTGCGGCGTGGTAATTTTATTCATATATTCAGGATCTCACTTCATGCTCCGCACAGCGCATGTCTTAGTGCTTTGTGAATTTGAGAATTGACAAAAAAAAGAATCATTGAATATTTCACTGATAAATCGGTAAATATTCCACTGTTTGACAACAAGTGCTATTTAGATTTGTACTGGGTAAAGAACACGGAATATTCAACGATTAACTAACGAATGAATTTTCACTTTTCTCTCTCGGTAGGATAATCTTGACTTATTCAAGAGTGGCATCCTTGAGTGGCATCCTTGGAAGGCAACGAATTCATCTTAGGACGTCGTACGAAGCTCTAATATTGTAGCTTCAGTCGCGATACTGGGAACGAAGAACGAGACATCACATTAAGGCTGACGACAAAGCGTCTCCCGGCCTCGTCTCGGAAAAATTTCGCCATTTGGCGAATTCGCGACAGTGCCCTCCGTTATTTGCTCGCAATCCTGCGCTTGTAATTGACCGGCCTATTTCTTGCCGTTGTTCTTTTCCCGCGGCGATCGCGAGAGTGCAAAGATTCAATTAAAAGTCTCTCCTACGCACGAGTCGATAATAGAACTCGAGCATATTTCATCCTTCGTCTACTATAACCGAGGACTGCGGCGTCAGACCAAAGAAGCTATATAAAAATTTCTTTTAATTACTCTCGTTTCCCATGTGCGCGTTCCGATTAATCAATAAACAATTTGTATACGAGCAAATAGCAATCCTTGGTATACTTTTCTATCTCTCTATATTTCAATTATAGTGCTTCTATCAGGTATAAATTATTGTCGTCCCGCTGAAAAAAAAATTACGTTTATTCGAGCAACTTTGGTAATGGGGGGTTCTTCAATGAAGTTGGCAACAACGATAGCTCCCTCCCTCTCTATTAACCTAATTTATTAAAAAAAAGTACGTTCGTTCGGATCACTTGTGAATCTACAAGTTACATCAACTTAGCACATTCAGAAATTATGTTGTTAAAGTCCGTCCATTTAACTTTTGAGCTAGCCTGTGAGTGAAAAAATTTTTTTCTCAGTGTACATCCTTTGCTCGCTGAAATATTCTCCCTCTTGTTCGACATGCGAAAATAAGTCTCGGCGTCTCTCTCTCGAACGGAGCTTCCGCATTCTCCGTACCAAAAAAAATACAAGCAAAATCGGTGCTCGTCTCCCATCGTCCCTCCCCCTACCTCCCCCCCCTCTCTCTCTCTCTCTCTCTCTGCTACCCGCAAATTCCGTTCAATGTCGCGCGATAACTTGACTGGTCGTACCGCCGCGGGCTCCGCCGCTTTTGCGCGCCCCACGCTGGCAGTTCTCTCGCTCACGCTGGGACCGTTAAAGCGATAGCCCGAGGACTCGCTCCGATCACATGCGTAGCACGCGCGCGTGCGCGCGCGAGCCATTGCCCCCTGGAATGCGCCCGCGAACCGTGATGGACTCGAGTCTCCGTAGTTTCTTTTCAGAAATTGCGAGGACTTTAATAATACCTTAAAGTTTTTGATCAGGAAAAAGAGGGAGGGACTGTAAATACGCAAGACCAGGGTCTGTTCCCTTCAAACCGGTAGGCTCGGGCGAATATATAATGCGCGAAATTCTGGCTTAAAGTCGAATGCAAATAGTTATCTGTGAAATAACTATAAAGTAATGTTTTTTCATATTAGGAGTGCAACGAAAGTAGCCATACAAGCGAAAAACTTTACAGAATAGTTTCTTCAGAGTAATCGAGTGATCTCAGCCTAACCTCTAGCTCAGTTTTCAAGGTTATGTTTTTGGCATTCAGTACGAGCCGCTCCATTTTTAGATGAAAATTTATTCTTCGATAGTATATCGCATGCTGCGACTGTTTGTTTCTTAGGGTCATGCGAGAATTTGATTTATCATCTTACGGCGATATTTAAATTGCCATGAAATTGGCTTCCGAGGTGAAATGAAAGGTTCTGAAATAACATATGTCCAGCTAAATCAAGTAACTATTTTGCTAATCGTGAACTTTGCGAGATCTTCTGGTTGTAAATGAACAAATAAAAATTGAAATTACCATTTTTTCTGACCTTCGTAGAATTTGCCATTCAATGCTTCGTATGCTGGAAAAGTCTAGACAGGAGTACCCATTAATAAATGTGGACCGTCAAATGATTTTTAAAAACAAACTCGCATACGCGGTCGTTGAACACTGTTTTTAACTGGTTCTAACCTTAACGTACAACTTTCGAACGAACCATTTTCTTTGAAACAGTCCTGGAAAACTAGTCGCGAATACGGTCACTTTTGCGACACCCCGTATATTGCCTCACAGCCGCGCGGTCAACGTGAAATTTATCCTTGAAAGTCTTTCATCCGAGAGCGATGCGCGCGAGCGCGCTCGCCGGTCTTCCGTGTTCTCTGTATAGTCGCATTCGGATATCGAGTTTCCTAATTTTTGAACGTGCCGATCGAAGCCTCGTTACTTTTATCGTCCTCTGTACGATGGCGCTCGCTTAGATTCGGCAGATGATTGGTGTTAATTTTTTCTATACACTACGTGCGCGCGCGATTATATAAAAACTAAACGCGGATCGGTGACATTTATATATATATATATATATATATATATATATATATATATATATATATATATATATATAATAGCGACCGGAAAGAATTCATCGCGATGATACGAGCCAAGTGTATGGATTAAAAGAGCGCCACTCTTCGCGGTCAATTTCCTGTATACCGATCAATCGGCCGATCAGTTCTTACGCCGTGCATTTAATCTGCCGCGACCGTTTCATTTTTTGTTTCCTTTTTTCTTTTCTTCATCTTTTTTTTTTGTTTTACGAACAGACTGTCCTTTTCTCCTTCTGCGCTCCTTCTTCTTCGACTCGATCGCTAATTGTCCGCTGCTTCCGAAATAAAACGCCCGGGGACACAATAAGGAAAATAAAAAGATCGGCGTGTCGAATCGATACGATCGGTATTAATCCTCGCTCGTTATCCTTTACATATATACACACACACACATACATAAATACATACATACAGCTTCCGAAACCAACGAGCGTATATGCGATTTGAACCAAAATTTATTAACCACGCATTTGTTAACTGTCCATTTATGCGTCGCGTCGTCATTATTAATTTTATTATTATTATACAAATGGATCTGCACAAACAGTTTTTTAATCGGCATTTCGGTGTGCCACATTCGCCATTCTATCCTATGGAGCTCTCTGTAGCCAGAATTACTGTTCACATATATATATATATATATATATATATATATATATATATATATATATATATATATATATAAGCATAAACAATGAACAATAATTACTGACAATATTGGATCATCGTGTATACGGGAATGATTTACGACTTGCAGTAGGCTATTGTCGCACTTCACGAGAGTCAGGAGAGTCGTAAAAATGATTTTTCCTCCCCCTCCCGAAGTCGAAATGATATTCGGTATAGAGGGACACTTTGCATATTCGCCATATAAGGCATTATTTATAGGCATTGGTAATTTATGTTCGGGGGAAAGAAATTAATTTTTTTTTTCATTATCTTTCGTAATTGCAACGAAACGAATATTTTTAAATTGTTTTTTTTTGAACCCCCGGCGCTGATAAAGAATTTGTACGCGTAGCACAAGACCGTATATATAATATGCGAGGCTGTAGCATATGTGCTTATTTATATATTACAATGAAGAAAAAATTCGATCAAACATTATATATAGTTCGCAAATAGCTATTATGAAAACGGATTAATTATTTATTAAATAATGATAATATAACCTATGAATTTTAACCAGTGAAAACTACTGGAATAGTGTTTAAATTTAGGCAGCGAACGATGATATTAATAAAATATTCTAGGTATCATTAAAGACGTACAGAAACATTGAATATATGGAACAAGCGTATTATATACGCTCGAAATTTCATCAATGATTTAATTTTTACAACGAATTCCAGTAGTTTTCGTCGATCTAGAGTGAGGTATTGAATCGGGAGTAATTATCATTACTGTATTCTAACCTCGGTTTATCAGATTAAAAGTCTATTTATCCATACTGCTTCTGTTATGCAATTAACGAATGAAGCATTGGACAAAACAACATAAGATTCATTATATCTCAAAAATTTTGTCCGAATTAATTTTTTTTTATTGTCACTTTAGCCTCATTTCCGATGCGTAGCAGAATGCTACAATGATTTAGCGCTCTTCTTTTCGTTGAACCCTCT